>JAMPIV010022296.1:0-183408 GCA_024509875.1 Oreohelix idahoensis
ATTGCCATTAATAATACACCGAATTTTCAAAAGGGGGTGGACAATCGACAATGTGGGAGGAACCACCAGAGGCATATCCCTCCTCAAGTGTCCCTGGTAAAATCTACTCTGGAATCCTAGAGCAGAGACTCCGACGCCTAGCTGAGCCACAGTCTTGGATGGGGCCCAGTGCGATTCCGAGCAGACCGAAGTGGCTCGGGGCCGGAGTCTTCACACTCAGGCAGCTGAGTGTGAAAAGGCCCCCTTGAGTAACAAGAGTGAGATCCATTCTTTGGTTCATGGATCTGGAGGTGCGCGTTTGACAGGGTCCCCTGGAGCGAATTTTGGGACTGTTTTTGCAGGGAAGCAACATTCCAGCAACCTCTGGGTTCATGCTATGCAGAGCTTCTACAAGTCTTGGCAGAAACTTATGTGAGGACAGCAAACCATAAGTCAGAAGAGTTCAGGACCACCACTGGTGTAAGACAAGGCGATATCCTGTCACCTTATCTTTTCATACTCCTCTGGTGTTATCGCGGGAGGAGGGAAAGCGTCAGATTGGGTTGGGAGAGCGGGTCCTGGAGCGGGTCGACCACTTTAAATATCTCGGAGCTATTATAGACCGAAAGAGTTGGCCACTCGAAAAGCAGCGGCTGGGAGACTTTTTCAGGCCATAAATCGAGGATTTCTCAGCAAGAGAGAGGTTGGTAAGAAAACGAAGATGGCTGTATACCGCTCCACCTGTGTCCCAGTCTTGACATATGGATGCGAGTCATGGGCAATGACTACAACCCACAAAAGCCAGATCCAAACCTCAGAAATGAGGTACCTGAGGAAGGTGGTTGAAGTAACAAGAAGAGACATGGTACGCAACCAGACGATACGTCAAGGCCTAAAATCCCACCCGCTGCAGACCCAAATGGAACAGTCCCAACTAAGATGGTTCGGCCATGTCTGCAGAATGGGAGAAGATCGGCTGCCACGACAAGCATGGGAAACAAAGAGCCAGGGATCCAGACCCCCAGGATGACCCAGAGTCCGCTGGGAGGACAACATTAGACAATCTTTGAAGGACCGAGGACTAGAATGGAACCAGACCAGGAAGACGACAGCTGATAGAATAGTCTGGCGCTCTCTCTTCCAAACCTCTACACCTCACGGTAGAAGGGGAACGACTAAGTAAGTAAGTAAGAGTAAACCCTGAGATCCCAGAGTTGTAGTCCCTAAGGCAGTCTAATGTCGATTCGACATTATTCTGGCAACTCCTGCGATGCTGGTACTGTATTGGCTACTGCCATTCCTTTGGATCTACCAGCTGTGTGGAGAGAGGGAACTGCTGCATGGGCAACAGCTTGATCTCCATATAACTGTGCCCAAGCTTGCACCCTGGAGAGGATAAAGTGACAAATCTTGAAGTATTGTCACATGCTGGCCTTCAGGGCATGTGTACACTGCTTGGACAAAGCAGACTACGCTGGCTCGGCCATGTCCACCCCATGGAAGATGGTCGCATCCCAAAAGATATCTTCTACGGGCAACTAGCAGATGACAAAAGAACAGTTGGGCGGCCACAGCTGGGGTTCAAGGATGTGTGCAAGAGATATGAGGGAACGGGACATGAATCCAGCAACGCAGGATGATGAGGCTGCCAATCGCACCAAGTGGTGATGCTATTTATGGCGCCACTGAGATTTGGTGAAAAGAAGCTCACATAACAAGCTGAAGAGAAGCTCGCATAACAAGCCAAAGAGAATAGAAAACGTCAAAAGGAGCATCATGAAAATAAGCAGCTGAAGGATGTCACGTCAGGGGCACATTACCATAGTCAGTTATGACTGAAGGGCTGTCACATCAGGAGCACATTCCCATAGTCAGTTATGACTGAAGGGCTGTCACATCAGGGGCACATTCCCATAGTCAGTTATGACTGAAGGGCTGTCACCTCAGGGGCACATTCCCATAGTCAGTTATGACTGAAGGGCTGTCACCTCAGGGGCACATTCCCACAGTCAGTTATGACTGAAGGGCTGTCACCTCAGGGGCACATTCCCATAGTCAGTTATGACTGAAGGGCTGTCACCTCAGGGGCACATTTCCATAGTCAGTTATGACTGAAGGGCTGTCACCTCAGGGGCACATTCCCATAGTCAGTTATGACTGAAGGGCTGTCACCTCAGGGGCACATTTCCATAGTCAGTTATGACTGAATGGCTGTCACCTCAGGGGCACATTCCCATAGTCAGTTATGACTGAAGGGGCTATTATTATTATCATTTTACCTTGCAACTGATTGAGACAGATGAGCCAAGTCATCTACAACATCTAGATCATCAAGCTGTTTAGTCAGATTACACTGGATTGTATTTCTGTTGTGTGATATTGATGTTTTTATAACTAGGTACCACAAAGTGCCTGATTCGTGCTGTTGAAAACGGATGAAAGTGAAGAAAACTGAGGGAAATTCATCAAGTTTAAGTCGTCACTGTCCCTTTACTATTAAGCAGATTGCAATAAAACTTATTTGACGATACACTTTATCTTCTTCTCTTTTGAAGTGTATTAATTCCCAAATTGAAAAAGCTATCAAAGTATCTTTTTAGTAATAAAAACAAACAGCAATGTTACATATGGTTTTCCCAGCGAGCTGCGAATTTTGAACATTGCTGTCTCACTTCGCTCCATTCTTATTTATGGTTTTCACCGTTTGACGGGGGGAGTGTGTAGCTTTAGTTTGATATAATGCAAGCAATATAAAGCACAGTGGAAGATGTTGATATCTCAAAGTGAAGTTGAAATTTCACAAGATTTGGCATTGTAAGTGGTGTTATAATTCCTTGCATGATATGAGAATATTTGGGAGCCATTTTTCTTTATTCATATGAAATTTCAAAGACTTCTGATATTTGTTGGCCGAGAGAATTGACTGAGTAATTTCAGTAATGCTCAAGCTCAGCTAAGAATTTTAGCGAAGGATGGAGGGCGAAGAAGTTCCATGGACCAAGGTCACTCCTGATGTCAATCAAGATCAGGGTACCACTTATATTGGTTCATGTTCAAACTTCATCACATATTCTGATTTGAGGATGACTATACGTAAGTATATTGCTTATTAACAATGTTTTTTACAATAGTTTTAATATTATTTAGCAATGTAACATGACCGCACAGTTGTTGTAACAGCATGGGTTGAATGTGCTATCAACACTTCAGACATTCCCACACAGAGGTACGCTATGCTCTGCCAGCTGCAGGCGCATTATTGTGACTTCGGATATCTTCGTTTTCTAGCATTATAATTTGTGTACACGTGATATCACTCCCAGATGTTAAGTTTTAATGTTATTTGCAAGAGAGTTAGCTTCCGTTTCCGATCTTTATTTAGTAATGGGTGTATCCGCATTTATTTTCTGTGAATTTTTAAAATCGCAATCAATCGGCATTGAACACGCGTCCATTTTCGCTCAAATTTTAATGGATTCTGACTCCGATGCGATGACAAGGACATCTTTGTCTTTATTAGCGCTAATATTGGTTCTCAGAATATGGGTGATGGCAGAGATGGAAACGAAAGTAGAATGTCATTGCTAGTATGTATAATTTTAGGGGTTAGGATTAGGTTTATCGGAAAGGTTTAGGGTTACGGCCAAATGTCACTGCTGACAAGGGCGTTTGTTGCTTTGCTACTGATGATGGGTGTAACAAAAAGATCGTCTTTGATTTGTATTGGTCAAATGACTTTCATTGAGATGCAAGGGAAAAGGACTCTTCATTTGTTGGTTTTTTTTTTTTAATTTAAAAAAAAAATTTTTAATTAAAAAATTTTTTTTTTAATTGTTTAAAATTTTTTAATCATTTTTTTAATCTTTCAATTCCTCTCTTCCTATCACATCTAACATGTACGCAAATAAATGTTATATTTTCAGATTTGTCATTCATTTATTTATATAAATTCCAAAAATGATAGCAATTGACCAAGAAACACAGAAACTATAGACGTTACAAGTTACCCACTATAAAAACGGGGCATTGTGAAAAAGAATGCAGCTGCAGGTGCAAATTTCCGCCAAAGAATGCAGCGTGCTAAAGGTTAATTAATTCATGAGCTTGAAAAGCTAAGAAAGTTATCAATTTTAATAAAAAATGCACGTTTTAATTAATGTGTAATTGAATGAAGATTTCTTTTGCAACATAATAGGGTGAATTACGTTCTCAAAGCGAAGGGTATCGCAAGGCCAAAGCCCGATTTATTGAGTCAAGGTGAGGAGACTGGAAAATTCCATAACTAAATAGCTGATGCTGCACTGAAATGTCCGGACTCGCAGCCAGTAGTTGATAGTCTTAAAATTCCTCGAAAATAAGAATATATATAAACAGCTTTTATAAAATGCACTTTACATAGTTCAGACTCATGTATTCATATTAATTAATATACATTTTAATTTAAGCAGGCTGCGCATTATTCAAGTTTTAAGGTTAGTCCTGTTTTTAGTACAATACATGTATATATATATATACCTTCATATATATTAATACAAGCAATAACCCGCCAAACTTGACAGGTTTTTAATTATAGTGTGCTGTTTCCGTGCCCGGGTGAGCAGATAGAAGAACATTCTTAGAGTGTTTTTGGTTTCTTTCCATTATCCAGTGTAATCAAACTGTTCGTGAACACCATCATTTGAACACTTTTCTTTGTTGATTGTAACTATTTTCAGGAGAGTATTTATAATGGAAACAATACCATTTTTTTAACACGTAGCATTCCTCAGCTGTGACCAATGTACACACGGCAAGAATTATGTTATTTTAGAGGATTGTTATCAAAGAGTGTTCCTTGATAATAAGTGGTTTTAATAAAAACTTTCAAGTTTTCATGATTTGTACATTGGGTTAGGGCTCATGCACACCAATTTTTACGCACTTTTTCTTTGTCAAGCGCTACTAATTTCGTGAAAGAATAAAAAAAAATGAAATAAAACCAAAGTATTTGTTTTATATAACAACCACGCTGCGCAAGTTGCACACCGTGCATTGCACACTTTTTGTTCTGGCGCGAGATACTATTTTGAGTGTGACCGACCGTTGTAACATACATCGGTAATTATGTTAGTTATATATATATATATATACAGGATGTTTCACAGGGTGTAAATATATACACACAGGGTGTTTAAAAAAGAATATCGGTATTTTAGATGCATATAACTTTGGTTATTGAACACTTTAAAATATAGTTTGCACCAAAAAAAAATCTGGATGGCTGGCAGTATAGAGTAAGGTCATCTGCTCCAGCACGTCCTATCCATCGATGTGGGAGAACCTCATTTAGAGACTTCTGGACTTTGTTATGAAAATGCGGCAGTGGCCCGTCTTGCTGGAAAACATAGTTTTTAGATTCCTCATTTAACTGAGGGAACAGCCAGTTTTTTAGCATGTCCAGATATGATGTTCTGATCACTGTCCTCTCAGCAAAAAGGAATGGTCAATACACATTTGTGTAAGAAATGGCACAGAACACAATTACCTTTGTAAATACCGTTGGTGCTCAATGGGTATGTGTGGGTTTTCTGTGCCCCATAATCGTACATTGTGACGATTCACCTTTACCACTTTAGTGAAAAGTTGCTTCATCAGAAAAAATTTGACGGGGTAAAAATGCTTCATCTTCCTCTAACATTTCTGTGCAGAAGTTGTATCTTTTCTCCTTGTCTGCAGAATGAAGAACTTGCAGTAACTGCAACTTATGGCTTTTCTTTATCAATCGCTCTCACAAAACGTGCCACACTGTTGTGTTAGGAATTTGTAATTCATGACTAGCTTGCATTGTTGACTTTCACGGGCTCTGAAGGAAGCTTCTTTAACTCTCTGCACATTTTCTTGGGTGGGTGTGAAAAAAAAATCGAAAAAAGGTGATTCTTCTTACGAGGACAAAAGACAAAGAAAATAGCCAACATTACAGCCACAAGGCCTTCGTCAGAGAAAGGAAAGAAAGTGAAGGCTAGTTAGGACACAGAAGAACCTAAATAAATATAAAAATTAAGCCTTGGTACTTCCCTAAAGGCATCGAAGTCCTAACACTTTTGCTGCCAGTGAACGGACAAGTGTGCCTGGAAAAGGAAATGACTTCCACTACCGGATAAACACAATACATACTAAGAAACTAAACTGAACAATTAACTACCCAAATGTAATATTAGTGGGGACTGGAAATAGAAGAGGACAGAGTGAGTTGGAGATAAATAAATATGAAATATAAAAAAAAAGAGAAAAAATAATTGAAATTAAAAAAAAAAAATTGTCTGTGCTTATACGGTAGAAACCTTAAAAAATTGTGATGTTTGTGGTGGATGTGTATAAATAACACTTTTTATGTTACATATTTGTTGATAGTGGTAACATATTGAGCATAGATTACATTTATGTTAAAAAGCTGTAAAGCATTACTGAGTAAATTGTCCCCAGCAGGATATACAGATGTGGAACTGGTCCTCGTACTCTCTCCCCCTGCAGAAACATGGCCATCTTTCTCACCTTCAATTTCTATCTTCACTGTGTGTTCCTGAAAACAAAATATTGAACATATTCAAGTTTGAAACAAACCACAAGTCTTAAACATTGCCCCAGTCTGACAACTACATGATACATTTTTATGTATCTAAATTACTTTCTTTTCTCAACTGTTTATGCCTCTGTCCCCGATGAAGATGTTATATTACATTTACATATACTACATTGTTACAGAAAAAAAACACAAAGAACCTAGCAGTAAGTAATAAAATGTTAAAATGGACAATATTTTAACATTTCTCAGTTTAACTCATTTTGGCTGTATGAAAATTTGTTATCAAGAATTAAAAAGAATATTCACTTTAAAATGTGTACTGATGTCCTGTTTTATTTTTCGATCCAGGAATGGGATCTTCTGTTCCATATTTTTTTTTGCAATCTGAAAAGAAAAATAAATTATACGTAACAAAATCTTAGACAATTTGTTACTTCCATACATGCCACACCTAAGAGATACAAAACCTGTTAAACAAATCCAAAACTGTGTACAAAGACCCGCGAAACCTGTACAAAGACTGGAAAAAACATATCAAAAGAGTTAATTCATGTAAAAGTATTGTCAATTACAGATGGCTGCATTATAAATAAGGCATGAGAACTTTGCCTTTTAAAGCAGGTCTTCACTTATGTTAAAACCCAAACAATAAATATCTGAGTTTATTTTACACTGTAAAAATAATGTGATGGTGTCATCATCTAGTCTATTTCTGTGTTTAATTATCACTAACAGACTGGGAAATCCTGTGTTCAATAGGACCTTATAAAGAACTCTGAGACACAGTAATAAGGGGAATGGGTTAGAAAACCTGTACAGAAATTATGTACAGAGTGTACACATCTGAAAACGCAAACACCTTGTACAGATTATGGGTAAACCATAGCATGTGGCTTGTATGTACATCTGAGATATTGATATCACAAGAAATTTTTTTTTATATAATGGTGAAAAACATATGACAACCTGAAAATATAAGGAAGAGTGATAAATGTTAAATGGTGATATGTACAATGTCACATTCAACAGCCTTTGTTATATTGATTTTCTTCTGAATGATTTAGAGCTGTCAAGTGCATGAAAAATGTGTATACAATCATTTTTTTTAAATTGTAACTTCTTCCTATAATCTATCTATACTTGTGCTTTATACACTACACTTAGGCATTTGAGACAGTAAAACATGAGAAAATTATAAAAAATGCTAGAAAGCATCAACATCACTGGTAAGAACCTGAGAATTATAAACAACATGTACTGGCAACAAACATCAGCTATGACAATAACCAGCCACATAGGAACGTTTTCGCAGATTAAAAAAGGGTATTATGCATGTTTGATGATAGTATGTCTGTGATGGCATTTTAAACAGTTTGTGAAATATTGATTTATGTGAATGATTCAGAGATTTTCAAATGTATACTATGTATGTAAGATGATGTCGGCTTTTACCATTTAAAAACATTTCACAAGATTTAATAGCCCTTTTCCCATGTTTGTGGTTAGTGCACAGGCTTCCTACTCGGTGGTCCATGGTTCGATCCCCAATTGAGGTGAGATTTTTTAGACCACAAATGGATCCCTGTCGACCCAACCTCATAAATTGGGTACAAAAGCAACTCTGGTAAGGTTAAGGCACCCGGCATGATGCTGGCCACATCACCCCTAGCCTGTCGATCATCAAGACAATATGGGCCTAACATTATGTTCCTAGTATGCCTCAATGGGTGTGTAATGGTTTCCTTTACCTTTTACTGCCTGTTTTTAAAACATCACCTGAAGAGACATTCTGCACCAATTTTTGATGCCTGTTTCTACAGTTTTTACATTTTGAAGAAAACAAATTACATCCTTGAACTGACTGTGATAACAATATGTAGATTTTTTTTGTTGTTGTTGAGGGATCCAGCGGCCATGGGAACAAAGCCCTTTGGCACTGTAATGCTGGGGTGTCTGTGGACTTTCCTACCAACCCGGTCAGAAGCTAATCAGCATCATAGCTCCTTCCCATCCACAGAAGGTTCATTTTGCAGAGGAAGTCCCCTAGACTCAGCGACATTTTACACCAGGCCCACCATGGTGTGCGTGCGTTGTCAAGAGGTTTGAGTTTCCCAACCCTGCAGAGGTAACAGCTTCGAGACGATCACCGAGACAACCACTGAGACGTGCGCCGGCACGAGCAGCCGGGCATCGGACAGAAACGAACCTGCACCGGGGCTTGAGGCGGTCAGTCAACGACCAGTAATGGGCCATGTTGTCCTGTTTTGGCGTGTGCGCTGTGCCCCATGCAGGTCAGTTCTCTGCCCTGTATGGGGGCTATAGTGCCACCGCCTCTATCTGCCCATGAACGTGCTGCGGTGTGCGGTGCCGAAAGGACGTCATCTGGACGGACACGCAACCCTGCTCCATCTGTACCGGGAGGGACCGGAATCCGTGACCACGCACAGTCTTCCTGGCGCAGCGCTCACCTGCAAGGGACTTCATGAGGGAAATGAGTGCCCCCACCTCTTCATGAGGGAAACGAGTGCCCCCACCTCTTCATGAGGGAAACGAGTGCCCCCACTATTGAGGAGGGAAACGAAACTGAACGCCTGCCCCCACTCTTGAGGAGGGAAACGAAACTGAATGCTTGCCCCCACCTCTTCATGAGGGAAACGAGTGCCCCCACACAATATTTAGATAAGTTTCAAACTAAATGTGCAGATATTCTGAAAATTGTATTGCAATTATACAAGTGTAAGTTCACATTGTATTTATTTTTTTTTTTCAGTCAGGCCTACACTTCACAAGACTTGATAGATAGGGCCTACTATTCCACACCAAATAACATGTTATAGCATTGTACAAGATTCCTCAGCCAATTTCTTACATTTTTATGTATAACATATGCACTTACTAAAATAATGTAGTTGTTGTTTAAGGTTTTGCCTTCTAAGGGCGAGACATGTTACTTTCAACCTAGAATAAAGTCCGTTGGTTATATCCGAGTGCAATTCGCCATTAAAAAATAAGTGAACTCTGCTTACTGAAGCGCTGTGTTGATGAAATATAAGCCCAGAAAATGAATACTACTAGCATCCATCAGGTAGCTGAAATAGCCTTGAAAAGAACTGCTAGCCCGACTAAGGTTGATAGACACCAAGTCTAAAAAAAGGACTAACACCATCTAGCATGATAAAGCCCTGACAAGGACTGCCAGCTACACCAACGTTGCCCGCACCTCCTCGGTGTTCAGCGAACTGGTTTAATATGAGAAGAAACGACGATTCCAAATAAGAGAAGAAACAACGGTTTAAA
Source organism: Oreohelix idahoensis (assembly GCA_024509875.1). NCBI lineage: Eukaryota > Metazoa > Mollusca > Gastropoda > Stylommatophora > Oreohelicidae > Oreohelix > Oreohelix idahoensis. Next base: position 9,839 of record JAMPIV010022296.1, read on the forward strand.
ATTTATTAAAACCGTAGGATATCCATTTTGGTAAATGGGTCAAATAAAAAATACACAACTGCTTAGGATAGAAAGAGTGAACCTATCGACATCACTGTTTCGAGATTTGCAAACAAATAATAACACCCGACAAACACCGAGGTCGCTTTGAAAATACAATTACAAATTCAACATGGAGGACTCCAGTAATACTGTCTTTTAACCACGAGATTGATTAAAAGCATCGAGCGATATAAATTGTCAACCGTCATGGTCACCTACGCCAGCGAGCACACTACATGAAGATGACAAAGGTACATATTCCTCGTATCTGTTTATAAATAATGACAATTTTGATAACTTACACATGGATTCTTGAGGCATGCGCTAAACTATTGTAGTTGCCAGCAAGGTTGCCACTCAAGTTCTAGAGATAAACCCATAATTTCTTCTAAAAAAAACCCAGAAATACCCAGATTATTTTATGCCTCAAATACAGGGGATAGACGATGCTTACACAATCTTTTAGTGCAACTTTAGCACAAATAAGCTGTGTGCTACCAATTTTTATTTATTTCTTCATTTTTTTTTTTTTTTTTTAATTACCAAAAAATTCACAATTATATAAAAACGATTTTATTAACACCCCAAAATATGAACTCTTGAAAATAATATATTTTAACAGTAACATACTAACAGTAGTTACATTAACAAAATGTTCCTCAAATCAAATATAAATTGTTAGTTGTAACTTGTTACTGTTGAAAATTGTCACTTGTCAGCGACTCGGCATCCATGTCGACAGCTTACCTTTGTCAAGATCATATGAATGAATTGACACCATGGAATCTTGATTGTGGAGTTCCAAAATCTTTGCATATCTCTGCCGACAACATCCTACACGCACATCTTCAACCACGCTTTTACTAGGATTAAACTTATGACAAACTCCATCTTTGGCAACTGCTTGCTTAGCTACTATTCGATTGGAAACTGTTTTACAGAAAGGTTTGTTGGTATGTTTAGTTTCAACTAAGTTAACCTTTGAAAACATTCTTTCGACGCATGCTGAGGAGTGAGGTGGCGTAAGTGTCGTCATGCTGCTACAACTACCTAGCGAACCTTCATCATCGCTCATTTTTAATCTTATAAAAAATATAATAACAAAACAAACAAAAAATGCTGTTTATCTGCTTAAGTCTTAAATTTAAAAAGAATACTTTAAAACACATAGCAAAAATGACTGAGTATTGTAGATGACAGCCATTAACAGAATAAAAGGAAATAGATTGTTGATGTAAACGAGTAAAAAAAAAAACGTCATTGATGTCGTTAACAAAAAAAATAAAAAAAATTTAAATGGAATAAAAAATATATAGCACATAATTTTTTACATTTAATTGTAATATAAATATAATGTAAAATGCTCACTGCGCAGAATATATATACATTGTTAATTTCAATTCTCAAATATACCCAGATTAATGCAGATTTGGAAAATAAATACCCAGATACCCAGACGCAAGCCATAAAATCCAGATCTAGTAAAAAATATCCAGCTGTGGCAACACTGGTTGCCAGTGCCACTGCAACACTGCCAGTGTTGCCACTTTTTTATTTTTATTTTAGTAAAACACAAAGGGAGCCGTGGTAGCATAGTGGTTAGTGCACTGGCTTCCTACCTCAGTGGTCTATGGTTCGATCCCCAGATGAGGTGTGATTTTTTTAGGCCACAAACAGCTCCTGGGTCGACCCAGCCCCAACTGGGTACCAGAGCAACTCTGGGAAGGTTAAGGCGGCCGGCATAATGCTGACCACATGACCCCTAGTGTGCCGATGGTCAATAAAATATGGGCCATATTCCCAATACTCCTCAATGGACGTGTAACGGGATCATTTACCTGCTTTACAGTGCCTTAAGAATAAATGTTGATTTTTTTATAAATCACAGTATCCCGTTCAACCCTTGGTGGGTTATAATTATGACATATAGTGTTATAAATTTCAGATAAGAAAATCAGACAGCTGACATTCAAATATAGTATATTCCTCAGCCCTCCACTCAGTCCAAATATGCAAAACCAAAACCAAAATTCTGTCAATTAATTTGTGTGTTAAAAAATGGATAAATAAATAGAAAGTAAATAAATAAAAGTTAAACAAAATTAAAAAACAGAAGACGAGAAAAGAAAAGAAATAAATTTTAAAAATTAAAATCTAAAAATTAATAAAGAAATAAAAACCAAAAAACAAACTAATACAAACAAGGAAAAAAAAGAACAATCAAAAAAAAAAAAAAAAAAAAAAACAAACAAACAAACAAAGAGTAAATTCTCTCACCTCTTGCTGTTAACACAGTTTTAGAGGATGAGACAGCGTGGAGGTATCCGAGATTACATCAAATCCACCAGCTATCAGCCATCATCCAACGTGAATAGTCTATCAGACTTCCCCTTACCTCTTTTCATGAAATAAACACACAATATAACATTTTTAAAAAATTATTTAAAAAGCTAATTAAAAGAAACAAACAACAAACTAAAATTAAGCTTTCGAATCACTTAGTCTGGGAAATTCCTCTTATGACGGGTGATCTGATTCCTTAGGGCTCCAGTCTTCGTATTTAAAATGCAGGTTTATTTTTTGTAAGTTTTCAAATTTAAGAGACATGGTCCGCAACCAGACGATCCGTTAAGGCCTAAAATCCCATCCGCTGCAGACCCAAATAGAACAGTCCCAACTAAGATGGTTTGGCCATGTCTGCAGAATGGGAGAAGATCGGCTACCACGACAAGCATGGGGAAACAAAGAGCCAGGGATCCAGACCTCCAGGACGACCCAGAGTCCGCTGGGAGGACAACATTAGACAATCTTTGAAGGACCGAGGACTAGAATGGAACCAGGCCAGGAAGAAGACAGCTGATAGAATGGTCTGGCGCTCTCTCTTCCAAACCTCTACACCTCACGGTAGAAGGGGAACGACTAAGTAAGTAAGTAAGTTTCAAATTTCCTAACTTCGATCCGTCCTGGTCCTTTAGGATTCCGGTCTTTGTATTTAAAATATACGGGTTTACTTGTAAGTTTAAAGTTGTCGAAAAAGTTCGATCTGTCACTTATAATTTTGGAATCCTTAGTCCGATCCTTCTCTTTCTGGCTCTAGTGAGTTGCTAATTTGACGTGGTGATGGATACTGATCTGTGACTCCAATTTCGCTAGATTATATCTCTCATTTCTCAGTTCAAATCCCAGATTGTGGTTCCGACAAATTTGCCAATGAGAACTGTTGTGTATTCCGGCTCTCACTTTACACCAATCTAATCTCTTTTGCAATATATGGATAAGGGTGTTTAAATAATAATACCCCCGCGTGTTTAAAATATTACATTTTAAAATTCCATCGCTTGACCTCTTTCTAATATGCCGTAAAACCTCCGCTTGCATCTTTTTGCAAAACTCATAAAACACGTCTGTGAACCCATCCCTCAAAGATAGCTTGGCTTATAATATCTCCTGAGACGTATTTTATCTAATTTAATTACACAGAAAATGTCTGGGCTAAAGAGATATCAACCACGTACTCAAATCGTTCACGAGACAGATAATTGCTTATACATCCCTGTGCACAAACATTATTCGACGACACACCTGGCCGTCTATTGCTCTTTCTGCCCAAGGGGTCGGAAGGTGCGGTGATAACCTCGAATTCCATGTGGTCACTCGGTTTGGGCCGGAAATAAGTTATGACAAAGTCACTATTACTCTTCACCATTACTTTCTGCATTCAAGGGGCTAGACCACTTAAACGATTACAATTAATCTTTAGGATAGCAAATTTAGCCGTGAAATAACATTATTGCAGTGTGAATAGAGGTTAACAACTCTAAGAGGCACGACTATGACGTGAGAAAAATGAAGAAATGAAGTGATACTGTCGGAGTGAATGACAGTTATGAAAAGTGCACCCAAATAATAGGACGATGAAGGAGAGAGAGAAAGGCGCAAAAGTCCATGCACAAAAAAGAGTTTTGGGACACTATCATATCGGCTGTTTTCCACCTGGTCGGGTTCCATTCTAATCCTCGTCCTTCAGAGATTGTCTAATGTTGTCATCCCAGTTGGCTCTGGGTCGTCAATGAGGCATGTATACTTGGCTATTAGTCTCTCATACCTACCATGGCAGCCCATCGTCTCCCATTCTGCAGACACGACCAAACAATCTTAGTTGGGAATGTTCTACTTGGGTCTGCAGAGGTTGGGTTTTTCAGATCATGACGTATTGTCTGGTGGTGGACCATGTCTCTTCTTTTTACTTCAACCACCTTCCACAGATATCTCATTTCTGAGGTTTGGATCTGAATTTTGAGGGTTGTAGTCATTGTCCATGACCATGTAACAACGCTCTTGTTGTTTGTAAATAAATTTGTCAATTGTACAAAGTTCAGATCATATCGGGTTGCGCCGTATTAACACCAAGCACATGTTACGTGTCCACAATACACTGAGTTTTTCGTTGTATTGGAAACATGACGGCGGCTCTACGGGTAACATGCGGTGTGTTATATGAGGTGTTGGGAGCAGTTAGATTTTAGTTGCCAGCTCGCAATGGCTTCACGCTTCGTCGGCTTTGCTCAGGTGTGTCAGTGGTGTGCTACGGAACAACCGTAATAATTTGTCTTCACCTCGTTACTTTCACAATTGCCTCCGGCAAAATTGTGGATTTTAAAGCTGCATCCAAGGTGGAATGGTTTCATTTTCTACACAACACAACAGGAGGCTGAGACATTTGGGAGTCATGACCAGGTGAGCCACCCCCTCCCCCCACCCCTTTTAGATTTTAAAGGCGAATAAAGGGCCGAAACACTTGATCGACGGGGGGACTTCTCTGATGATCAGATTACCTCCTGTTGTATTGCTCTGTATACAGTTTACTATCATAATTGCATGGTCAGACCAGTGACAATTCTGAAAAGACCGATGGACTTCTGCAAAGACAGATGACACTGGGAAAGACTTGAAACCGGCTGAACGGGTTTGCATCCTGTAAGGTTTAAACAACCGCCATAAAATTCAAACACGATAGACGCCCCTAGGATTCACCGGTAGTACTTTTAAGTTAGAAATTGCACTGTTCTGGCTGACAGTAAAGGTCCGGTAGTACTTTTATGTTAGACCTGGCACTGTTCTGGCGGACAGTAAAGGTACGGTAGTACTTTTATGTTTAACCTGGCACTGTTCAAGCAGATATAAGAGGCACATTGGTACTTTTATGTTATACCTGGCACTGTTCTGGCGGACAGTAAAGGATTGTTCTAGCAGGTAGTACTGTGGTACTTTCATTTAGACCTATGTTCTCGCGACAAAGGCATTGTACTTTTTGTTAAACATGGCAGAGTAGTAAAGAAACTGTGGTACTTTTTATGTTAGACCTGGCACTGTTTCTAGTGGATAGCACAGAAACTGTGGTACTTTTATGTTAAACCTGGCACTGTTCTAGTGGATAGTACAGAAACTGGGATACTTTTATGTTAGACCTGGCACTGTTCTAGTGGATAGTAAAGAAACTGTGGTACTTTTATGTTAAATCTGGCACTGTTCTAGTGGATAGTACAGAAACAGTGGTACTTTTATGTTAGACCTGGCTCTGTTCTAGTGAACAGTAATGGTACGGTAGTACTTTTATGTTAGACCTGGCACTGTTCTAGGGGACAGTAAACGTACGGTAGTACTTTTATGATAGACCTGGCACTGTTCTTGTGCTCAGTAAAGGTACGGTATTAATTTTATGTTTGACCTGGCACTGTTCTAGCAAATGGTAAAGAAACTGTGGTACTTTTATGTTAGACCTGGCTGTTGAGGATTGTTTCGAGGTTTGCAAGCATGTGAATGTCTGCAGCATTCGCATGATTGCACCACGAACCACCTCAGCTGAATGAATACTGGAAAATCGCGCATATCGATGTATGACGCGTTGAACATAGTAACGACAGTCTATGTATGGCCATAGTGCCGTCCGGCAGTGTTTAGATTTGTGGCAGAGCCACTTATTCAGTGTATAATGTGTGTGGCATGGCCACTAATTGAGAATGTATAAAATATGTGATATAATCACTTTGAAACAGAATAGCGTATATCCGTACAGATAATGCTTTGAAAGCAGTAAAGGTAAATGTATAGGACCAGAGAGTCCAGAGTTTAAACGCGAATATCGTGGGACACGATCGCAGTTGATAATAATATATGGCAGTTAAAGCCTGGCTATGGATGCCAAAAGTATTTGAATAAATTAGTCATAGACGCCAAGTGTAAATTAATATGGAACATCACTAGTATTAAGAAGTGATAATTATTCCAATATACGGATTTATATAGAGTTGGTTGCAGACTCTGAAACGCTATTTAAGTAACGGTTATAAGACAGACGTGCGATGTCTGTAAGGATGGAACTTTAGTAGATCCTAGAACTATGTGAATGCCAAGTCCTAATTGTGTGAGAACGTTTCTGTATTCATTTGAAAAAAAGGACATGTATTAAATATTCAGTCGTCATAGAACTTGACCTATTGCCTGAATTCTTCAAGTTCAACATGTGCTGTGACCGTTGATTTAACCCTTGCAAGGTCAGTCCAGACTAGATCATTTATCGAAGAGAATAATAATAATTAAACAACACTGCTGAGAATATTAATATAAAGTTTAATGAAAAGACACTGAATCAAACAATATTTAAATCACACAAAGATGGCTCTTAAACTGCAACAGAACTATGAACCGAAATAATAGAGATGAATCAAACTACTTGAATAAGTATTGCAAAGCAACCCAATAACTCATGCCCATTGGGACTGAATCGGTTAATAATAAGAACAGTCCCCTTAACACCGGCACTGTTCTGGCGGACAGTAAATGTACGGTAGTACTTTTATGTTAGACCTGGCACTGTTCTAGTGGATAGTAAAGAAACTGTGGTACTTTTCTGTTAGACCTGGCACTGTTCTAGTGGATAATAAAGAAACTGTGGTACTTTTATGTTAGACATGGCACTGTTCTTGTGGATAGTACAGAAACTGTGGTACTTTTATGTTAAACCTGGCACTGTTCTAGAGGATAGTACAGAAACTGGGGTACTTTTATGTTAAACCTGGCACTGTTCTAGTGGATAGTAAAGAAACTGTGGTACTTTTATGTTAGACCTGGCACTGTTCTAGGGGATAGTAAAGGTACGGTAGTACTTTTATGCTAGACCTGGCAGTGTTCTAGTGGACAGTAAAGGTACGGTGGTAATTTTGTGTTTGACCTGGCACTGTTTTCGCAGATAGTAAAGAAACTGTGGTCCTTTAATGTTAGACCTGGCACTGTTCTGGTGGACAGTAAAGGTATGACAGTACTTTTATGTTAGACCTGGCACTGTTCTAGTGGATAGTAAAGAACCTGTCGTACTTTTATGTTAGACCTGGCACTGCTCTAGTTTATAGTACAGAAACTGTGGTACTTTTATGTTAGACCTTTTCATTGTTCTAGTGGATAGTACAGAAACTGCGGTACTTTTATGTTAGACCTGGCACTGTTCTAGTGGATAGTAAAGAAACTGTGGTACTTTTATGTTAGACCTGGCACTGTTCTAGTGGATGGTAAAGAAACTGTAGTACTTTTATGTTAGACCTGGCACTGTTCTGGTGGACAGTAAAGGTACGGTAGTACTTTTATGTTAGACCAGGCAATGTTCTGGCGGACTGTAAACGTACGGTAGTACTTTTATGTTAGACCTGGCACTGTTCTAGCAGTAAATATGTAGGTAAGAGAAACTGTGGTACTTTTATGTTAGACCTAGCACTGCTCTAGTGGATAGTAAAGAAACTGTGGTACTTTTATGTTACACCTGGTACTGTTCTAGTGGACAGTAAAGAAACTGTGGTACTTTTCTGTTAGACCTGGCACTGTTCTAGTGGATAGTAAAGAATCTGGTACTTTTATGTTAGACCTGGCACTGTTCTGGTGGACATTAAAGGTACGGTAGTACTTTACAGTTTGACCTGGCACTTTTTTGGCGGACAGTAAAGGTACGGTAGTACTTTTATGTTAGACCTGGCACTGTTCTGGCGTACAGTAAAGGTACGGTGGTACTTTTATGTTAGACCTGGCACTGTTCTAGCAGATAGTAAAGGGATGTAGGATAAAGAGAGAAGGAAAGTACCTCACGGTGAGAGACAGACATGTCCTTTTTAGGATAGTCAGGATCCTATTTGGTTCTCCTCTCTTTATCTAGCTCATGTATGGCTCCTCGAATACCGCTTGTGTACGGCGGTGGCCCCATCCCGGGCAACAGTCTTGGCTGACTGGCTAAACTACATGGGTGGAGTAGGAGCAATCTTACTCAAAGGAATGTCCATCCCTAGTACACAAAGACTGAGATGGCGAGTGAGGCGGAGGATTCTGAGAAGATCAACGGCTCGCAAAACAGAACAGCAAAGTGTGTGGCACACTAGAGGTGTGTCAGACATAGAAAAAGACAATGGCTAGCCACCGTAGAAGAGATTGGGGCCTTACCACGTACTTCCTACAGAATGTAATGGGATCACAACAAGATAAGAACCGATATGTAGAGAACTCTCTGTCCCCTGGGGAAGAATCTACTGTACAAATTAACAGGGAAGAGGCAACTCCTCTAATGAGTAAGGAAGTACATAATGACGAGTGTTCCTTAAATTCTGTTGAAAGGGAGCATTCTGAGAAAGACCACCTAAAAACTAGTAGGAGAAGCCTAAAAATAGGAACATGGAATGTTAGAACTCTAAACGGAGAAGGAAAGCTTGACAATCTTATATTAGAGGCAACAGACATGAAACTCGATATACTGGGAGTTGCAGAGGCAAGACTTTTGGATACAGGCTACATAAAAAGAGACCAGTACACGCTTAAACACTCAGGAGGAGAAAAGCATGAAAGAGGGGTAGGAATGTTGATAAAGAAGGAGTTAGAAAAATATGTGTGTGGATACTGGACACACAATGACAGAATGATGTTACTAAAGATGAGAGCAAAGCCATTCGACATATCTCCGCCAAGGACAGGAAAAACTTATGCACCAACTCGGCTTTCACCACTGACATCACAAGCTTGACAATCTTATATTAGAATGTACAAAGATGTTGTTTGAAACTCTATCATTATTTTTTTTTGCATAGACAAGACTTTTGGATGTCAGCCCATAAAAAAGACCAGTACAACCTAAAGGACCAGGAAAGCTTTTGAAAGAGGAGGACCCTTACAGACCAGTCCAGCTTGGTTGAAACCAGGAGTAGAAAAAAAATGATTGTAGGGTACGCAAATGCCATGAGAGCAAAGCCATTCGACATATCAATCTTACAAACTTATGCACCAACTAAAGATCACAGCGAGGAAGAAATAGAAGAAAACTATGAAGAGCTACAACACACACTTAAACCAGTCAAATCTACAGATTTGTTGATAGTAATGGGTGATATGAATGCAAAAGTAGGAAAAGGAAAATACAAGAAAATAGTAGGACAGTATGGATTAGGGACAAGAAATGATAGAGGAGACAGACTTATCCAGTTCTGTGAAGAAAACCAGCTGGTCATATGTAACACCTTTTTTGAACACCACCCAAGGAAATTATACACATGGAAAAGCCCAGGAGATGTAACACGAAATCAAATCGACTATATCATGATAAAACATAGATTTAAGAACAGTGTCACAAGTGCAAAGACACATCCTGGCGCCGACATAAATTCAGATCACAATCCAGTCGTCATCAAAGTAAATATAAAGCTGAAAAGAGCAGGAAACAGAAGACAGGAGGAACCCCAGATAGAAATATCAGCGCTGAAACAACCAGATATAAAACATAAATATGCAATCGATGTCAAAAATAAATATCAACAGTTATTGACAGAAAGCATGGAACAGTATAGAAGAGAAAACCCAGAAGAAAAAGCAACCGCAAAATGGGAATGCTTAAAAACAAGCATACAATCAGCAAATGCAAATTTACCTAAAAAGGAGTCTAAGAAAAATTAAATTTGGATGACAGATGACATCTTGAATAAAATGGCAGAAAGAAAGAAAGCAAAAAACACTCCAGAATATAAAACAATAGACAATGACATACGTACTATGTGTAGAGAAGCAAAAGAACGGTGGATAGAAACAAAATGCAAGGAAATAGAAGACTTGGAAGCAAAGCACATGACAAGAGATATGCATGAAGAAATAAAGAAATTATCAAATCGGTCGCGGTTTGCACAAGGAGGAAGCTGTATCAAGAACAAAAATGGTGTAATATTACTTGATGAGAAAGACGGCTTCGGCGTTGTACTGGCGACAATGGTTCAAACCCGGGCGTCGGCAGAAATACGTAAAAGAACTAAAACCCTCTGTGGAGGAAACTTGATGAAGAAAGTCCTCAAAATGACACCATCACTTGAAAAAAAAAAAAGCAGATGGGCAGAATACGTAAAAGAACTATTCGAGGACAACAGAGGTAAAAAACCATCACGAGATTCTAATGAAGACCCAAACATTCTCAGATCAGAAGTAGAGAATGCCATTCATATGATACAAAAAGGAAAATCAGCAGGCATGGATAACATAAAAATTGAAATGATAGAAGCTCTGGAGAGCTTTGGTATAGATACAATCACAGAAATATGCAACGATATATACAATACAGGATATATACCACACGACATGAAGACATCAGTTTTCATAACATTGCCCAAAAAACCAAATGCAACAGAATGTTCAGACTTCAGAACAATCAGCCTGATGAGTCATGCAATTAAGATACTGCTCAAAATCATACAGGAAAGAATAAAAAGTAAAGTAGACAGCGAAATCCAAGAAGAACAGTTTGGTTTTAGATGGAACAGTGGAACAAGAGAGGCAATATTTTGCCTAAGAATATTAGCAGAAAAATATACAGAGGTCCAAAAAAGTATGTATATGTGCTTCATTGACTATAAGAAGGCTTTTGACAGAGTCCATTATGAGAAAATAATTGAATGCCTCAAAGACATAGTTATTGATGGAAAAGATATAAGAATACTCAGTTACCTTTATTGGGAGCAAACTGCTACAGTAAGATCGGGAAGGAATTATTCACCATACATAGACATAAAAAGAGGTGTCAGACAAGGTTGTGTGCTGTCCCCCTGCCTATTTAATTTATACACCGAAAAAATTTTCAAACAGATACAGGAAATACCAGGACTGAACATCAGTGGAAGGTCAATAAACAACCTTAGATATGCAGATGATACCGTGTTGTTAGCTGAAAGCGAACAGGAGTTACAAGAACTAGTGAAGCAAGTGAACAGTATAAGTCATGAATATGGACTCGACATTAATATTGAGAAAACAAAAACCATGATAATTAGCAAAACAGACGATAAATCCACACTAAAGATAAGCGTAAATGGGAAAATCCTGGAACAAGTCAAGAGCTACTCATATCTTGGTCATATAATAACAGAATATGGCAGATGTGAAACATAAATCAAGAAGAGAATAGGAATGGCCAAAGCTACATTCAACAACATGAAACATATACTGACATCCAAACAGCTATCTCACAAATTAAAACTGAGAATCATAAAGTGTTATATATATTCTGCATTTCTGTATGGTGCAGAAACATGGACGATGAATAAGCAGTTGGAAGAAAGAATTTAGGATCTTGAAATGTGGATATATAGAAGAATGGGGCGTATCTCATGGAAAGAGATGAAAACAAATAAGGAGGTCCTAGAAAATCTAGGTATGAAAAGAGAACTAATGAGGGAGGTCAAAGTTCGGCAGCTAAAATACTTTGGCCACATAAAAAGGCATAACACCGTGCAGAAGACCATAACAGAAGGGAGAGTTGAAGGCAAACGTGCAAGGGGAAGACAGCGCTATAAGTGGGAAGACAACATCAAGAGATGGACAGGAAAGAGTCTATCAGAGTGCACCACCAAGACAAGAGACAGAAGACGTTGGAGATCCATTACAGCCAACCTTCGTTGTGGAGATGGCAACTGATGATGATGATGATAAAGAAACTGTGTGTTTCAGTGTTTCTTTTGGCTGTCACTTCTGTATGTGTATGTGTGGAGGTTGTATGAAAAGATAGTGCTACTGTCTGTCACAGCTGACAATGTTGACGATGTCAGTAAGGTCGGGCTTACTGTAAGTGGCCGACAGGTGTGTAAATAAATAAATAAATAAATATATATATATATATATATATATATATATATATATATATATATATATATATATATATATATATATATATATATATATATTTATATATATATATATATATATGCGAATGTCATGAGTTCTTATGATTTGTTACATCTAATGTCACCCACACAACAGCAACGTTGGGTCAGGAAATAGACCAACTAGTTTTAACTTATACACAGTTTATTTGACACAGTAACGTTGATATCACGGACGACAGATCACAAGGTATCATAGCAAGTAAATCCATAGATAAATTGACTGCAACACCAGCAACTCATCACAAATCGTAATAATATCCAGTCAATCAGAAACTTGAGTGCATCAACAGCATCTCATAATAAATGGTAATAATCCATTCACTCAGAAAAATAACTCTCGACACACTAGCGAGATTATCACAACCGTCTCGAAGTTCTCCCAGATACTTAATGCCCGAGATTATAGTTTCTCATTAAATCTTCGCTCATGCGCGAACTAACAGCTTGAGTTGTGAGCTCAGCTCACCCGTATCTCTCCCCCCAACATAAAGACTTTCTTTATTTAAAAAACAAACTAACAAACATATACTCAGTTGAGCTATGTTCCAAAAATATAGTACACAATGCACCCAAATAAAAAATCATCTCATAACTTTAAACGTGCTTACTAGCATGTCTATTAAAAAATCAGACCCATACATAAAATACCCTAACACTTAACTCCCACTCAGAATACACGAGTTAACACGGTGGTACGTTTTTGTTAGACCTGGCACTGTTCTAGTGGATAGTAAAGGTACTGTAGTACTTTTACGTTAGACCTGGCACTAATCTGGCGGACAGTAAAGGTACAGTGGTACGTACATTTATGTTAGACATGGCACTGTTCTGGCGGACAGTAAAGGTACGGTAGTACTTTTATGTTAGACCTGGCACTGTTCTGGCGGACAGTACTTGTAAAGGTACGGTAGTACTTTCAAGTTAGACATGGTACTGTTCTGGCGGACAGTAAAGGTACGGTAGTACTTTTAAGTTAGACATGGCACTGTTCTGGCGGACAGTAAAGGTACGGTAGTACTTTTGTGTTAGACCTGGCACTGTTCTAGTGGATAGTAAAGAAACTGTGGCACTTTTATGTTAGACCAGGCACTGTTCCAGTGGATAGTAAAGAAACTGTGGTACTTTTATGTTATACATGGCACTGTTCTGGTGGACAGTAAAGGTACGGTAGTACTTTTATGTTAGACATGGCACTGTTCTGGCGGATAGTAAAGGTACGGTAGTACTTTTGTTTTAGACCTCGCACTGTTCTAGCGGACAATAAAAGTACGGTAGTACTTTAATGTTAGACCTGGCACTGTTCTGGCGGACAGTAAAGGTATGGTAGTACTTTTATGTTAGACCTGGCACTGTTCTGGCAGTCAGTACTTGTAAAGGTATGGTAGTACTTTTATGTTAGACCTGGCACTGTTCTGGTGGACAGTAAAGGTACGGTAGTACTTTTATGTTAGAAATGGCACTGTTCTGGCGGATAGTAAACGTACGGTAGTACTTTTGTTTTAGACCTCGCACTGTTCTAGCGGACAATACAAGTATGGTAGTACTTTAATGTTAGACATGGCACTGTTCTGGTGGACAGTAAAGGTACGGTAGTACTTTTAAGTTAGACATGGCACTGTTCTTGCGGACAGTAAAGGTACGGTAGTACTTTTAAGTTAGACATGGCACTGTTCTTGCGGACAGTAAAGGTACGGTAGTACTTTTAAGTTAGACATGGCACTGTTCTGGCGGACAGTAAAGGTACGGTAGTACTTTTAAGTTAGACATGGCACTGTTCTTGCGGACAGTAAAGGTACGGTAGTACTTTTAAGTTAGACATGGCACTGTTCTGGTGGACAGTAAAGATACGGTAGTACTTTTAAGTTAGACATGGTACTATTCTTGCGGACAGTAAAGGTACGGTAGTACTTTTAAGTTAGAAATGGCACTGTTCTGGCTGACAGTAAAGGTCCGGTAGTACTTTTATGTTAGACCTGGCACTGTTCTGGCGGACAGTAAAGGTACGGTAGTACTTTTGTTTTAGACCTGGCACTGTTCTGCAATAGTTAGAGAGGAGTCGCTCTTCTCTCAGTTCCCAGCGAAACGCTGGGCAGGATGATTATACAGAGAATTTCAAAAGCGGTGGACCACAGGCTGAGGAAGGAACAGGTGAGATTTAGAAAGAACGGAGGATGTATGGATCATATATTCATTCTCAGGAACATTATAGGGCAGTGCTCGGGATGGCAGGGACAGCTGTACATTAACTTCGTTGATTTTGAGGGGGCTTTTGACGGCATGCATAGGGACAGTTTATAGAGGATACTGAGGGCTTGTGGAGTTCCGGGATGCATGGTGTCAGTCGTAGAAAACCTCTGTGCCGGCTTTGCGTGTGGTGTTGGGCGGAGCAACCTGGCCTTTGCGGTGAGGACGGGAGTGCGACGGGGATGCCCCTTGTCAACCACTCTGTTTTTAACAGTCGTAGACTGGGTGGTGCGCCAGGCGGCAGAGGGCAGTCCAAGAGGAGTGAGATGAACTGCATTTTCTACATTGGAAGATCTGGAATATGCTGATGACATTGGAAGATCTGGAATATGCTGATGACATTGCACTACTGGCGCATTCACATCAGCGCGTCCGGGAGGAAACGGATAGACTTGATGGGTTTGGCCAGCAGGTGGGCTTGGACATCAATTTGAAGAAGTCGGGGGTCATTGCGCTCGGTGTGATCAACCCTGGGCCCATGTCGGTAGGGAATCGGCGGCTGGTACAGACGGACGCCTTCGCATGCCTGGGATGCGTGGTGGCACCGGACGGCGGGGCGGGCAGGGACATCGGCATTGGAGTGGGTGGGGCAAGAGCACCCTTTTTTGGCCTAAACAACATCTGGAAGTCCTCCCAATACAGCACAAGCACATAATTAAGATTATATCAGAGCTGTGTGCTTTCTGTGCTTCTCTATGGTGCAGAATGCTGGAGAGTTACAGAGAAGGAAATGTCGAAATTGTCCTCTTTTCGCACAACATGCCTAGGAAAAATTCGCCGAATCTTTTGGCCGAATGTCATCGCCGGCCAAGATCTGCTTACTCGGAGCGAGCAAGAGGACATGCACACCATCATAGCTGGAAGACGCTAGAGCTGGGTTGGCCATGTCCTCAGAAGAGACCCCGATGCCATCACAAGAACAGCTATGCTTTTGACCCCTGAAGGAAAACGAAAGAGAGGCCGACCAAAAACAACCTGGCGGAGGAGTGTGGAGGCTGAGATGCAAAGAATGAACCAGAATTGGGGCACTGTACGAAGGATGGCCGCTGACCGAGCAAAGTGGAATCAATTTGTTGTTGCCCTACAAGACGCCACTAGGCGTGATGGCCACTGACTGCTTTGACGGTCGGCGGCTAAGGATCAAAGAAGAAGAAAAACTGTTCTAGCGGACAATAAAGGTACGTTAGTACTTTTATGTTAGACCTGGCACTGTTCTGGCGTACAGTAAAGGTACGGTAGTACTGTTAGGTTAGACATGGCACTGTTCTTGCGGACAGTAAAAGTACGGTAGTACTTTTAAGTTAGACATGGCACTGTTCTGGCGGACAGTAAAGTTACGGTAGTACTTTTATGTTAGACCTGGCACTGTTTTGGCGGAGAGTTAAGGTACGGTAGTACTTTTATGTTATACCTGGCACTGTTCTGGCGAACAGTAAACTTACTGTAGTACTTTTGTTTTAGATCTGGAACTGTTCTAGCGGATAGTAAAGGTACGGTAGTACTTTTATGTTAGACCTGGCACTGTTCTAGTGGATAGTAAAGAAACTGTGGTACTTTTATGTTAGACCTGGCACTGTTCCAGTGGATAGTAAAGAAACTGTCGTACTTTATGTTAGACCTGGCACTGTTCTGGTGGACAGTAAAGGTACGGTAGCACTTTTCTATTAGACCTGGCTCTGTTCTGGCGGATAGTAAAGGTACGGTAGTACTTTTGTTTTAGACCTGGCACTGTTTTATCAGACAATAAAGGTACGGTAGTACTTTTATGTTAGACCTGGCACTGTTCTGGCGGACAGTAAAGGTACGGTAGTACTTTTATGTTAGACCTGGCACTGTTCTTGCGAACAGTAAAGGTACGGTAGTACTTTTAAGTTAGACATGGCACTGTTCTGGCGGACAGTAAAGGTACGGTAGTACTTTTATGTTAGACCTGGCACTGTTCTGGTGGACAGTAAAGGTACGGTAGTACTTTTGTTTTAGACCTGGCACTGTTCTAGTGGACAATAAAGGTATGGTAGTACTTTTATGTAAGACCTAGTACTGTTCTGGACCATATTAATAACCGCGGTACTGTCATTTAGCATTTGAACATTTCTGACCTGAACAACCAGCAAATTATTAGCATAAGAATAATATGTACGACACTAATACACGTTAAGGTGACTTATATGAAGATATTAACTTTGATTTTAATGAGCTAATTTAAAAATGTAACCTGGTAACATAACATAAAGGTAACGTATTCTATGACAAAAGAGTTGTGAGTTCATAATGACGTAACAAAACAGTGTAGATTTCTCCTGACACTGGTCTAGTTATGAGGCTTGATAGAAACAGTTAAATCTCTTGCCTCATCAATAAAAGTTACTGTGCTCCAAGCCTGATAGCATCACGCTCCAATCCACCGTGCCACAAATGTGTAACTGTGTATCTGTGTATCTGCGTATCTGTGTATCTAACTTTGCTCTGGAGTTAGTGAAAGCAAATGCAGCAAGGAAGTCAGATGATGACCCTGCCTCGTAAAGTTGGATATAGTATAGTCAAGTCTTTAACACCTTGCTCCCCTATGGCAGTATCTGATATGGAACTACCTTTTCCAGGACAAAACCATTAGCACGAGCTGCATTAACTGTGGGGGTGGTCAGTTTAGTTTATTAATTTTATTATTTTTACGTCTGATTATTGTATTGTCATGGGGAATACACAACTACGCCATGTTTCAGTTATTACTCATCTGGAAATGATTGAAAAATCGGTTGCTAGATTTGAAGGTAATAAGAGAGTGACATACGTTGCAAGCTAAAGAAAAGCCTGTAAAAAAAGTAGCAGGCAGTTTCTCCACCCACAATCAATATATTTTAATGACCACGCGACGGATAGCGAATCGCCACGTGAAACAGATTTTCTGCAGCGTTCCTGATTGGTTGTCCTGGAAAGTAACGGGGCACCTCCGCAATATTGTTGGGCATAAATTAAACTGCGGACAAGCGCGTGTATTCCATTGCCCATCATACGTGTACGAGAAACAGGTGTCTAATGTAAGTGCCAGTATGTGTCTAAGCAAGTATTACTCACCCAATAGTGGTAGCTTCAACCCGTCATATTTGACTATGGGGATGATGTACTATTGTAGTGATATCCTTCAGCTTTTTTTTTGTCTCCCTTGTGTTCCTTTAGTCTCTCAGTAAATATGGCTTTAACATTACCATATAATTTATGTCAAACCAGTTTAATATCTATGAACGATTTCACTTAACTCAAATACTAAGCAACATCATGCTGTTTTTAAAGAGAATTATATTTTATATCTACATTTCAACGTCCTTTCTTCGACCGTCCTTTGAAGCATGTCGACAATATACATGACACAAGTGATGGTTGTCATTGCAAATCTAAAGTTTTTCTGCTTTTTGTTATTTTTAAATTATTGATAAAATCAATGTGTTTCATCAAAAAGCTAAGTCGGCACGTCTTTTGTTTCATCTACAGTCTGGTAAAGATTAAATTAATGTGGACTTTGCATGAAATGTTTGAGCTTGTCAAAGAAATATTTTTCAGATGAATTTACGTTACTTCAAAACTAATATTGACTTATGATGTCAAATAATAAAACATGTAAAGAGACAGCTTGTATTGTTCTTAAACATTGCACTGAAAAGTAAGAAATAAATTGTCCACGCAAACTATTGCATTAAAAAAGTGGATGGTTAGTTCACATTAATCAGTAACTCGCCATATCGCTTAAAAAATTACGAAGTAATGTATTACTGGTTTGGTAAAAACCATAAAAGTGGTACCTTAAGCTGTTATGTTTCGTCACGTGTTTTCACGGAGTTGAATTTCAGATCATCCAACCTGACTATTCTCAGCATATGGCTCCAAATACACTAACAGCCGTTGAGCGGGACCTAGGTTGTGAGCCTCTGAAATTCATGTTGCCAGCAATGTAGCTTTTTATTTCAATGTTACTTTGATTTTGATTTTTTGTTAGGCTTTTGGCCATCCTCGATTTCTCTTTCCTGCTGGAGTCCATAGCATAACAGTTCTGGTGATGGGATTATATGTCTCTTCTGAGGATCAGGCCCACCCAATTCCAGCGTCTACCCGAGCATACCTACTTGGTGGCTCTAAGTTAACAGTTCTTGGTTAGCGATGGTGTTACGCCAGAAAACTAGAAGAATTTTCCTTAGGAAGATTGTGTGGAAAGAGAACAATTTGGATATCTCCTTTTCTGTAACTCTCCAGCATTCTACACCGTATAGAAGTACAAAAATGACGCAGCTCCAATATATTTGTAATTTAGTGTTTATACTGTTCTGGTAGGATTTCCAGATAATGTTTAGGTTGACGAAGGCAATTCTGGCTTTATCTATTCAGCTACCGACGTCTTCGCTTGTTCCGCCATCTGGTGTTACTATAATTCCAATGTACTTGTATGTAAATATGTTTGTATTTTCTAGCTTTTGGTCCCTTATTGTTATGGGTGTAGCATTTCTTAATTTAATTCATGACTTCTATATTCTTCAGAATAATGTTTAGTCCCACCTGTTGGATATGTTTATTCAGTCTGTCTAGGCGCATCCAATCTTGTTTGGCGGATTACCAAGTTAAAAACAAAGTGGTTAATCAGGGGCATCCATGCCGCACTCATGTTTACACCTCAAATGTTAGGTTGCTGTGACAACACTGCATTTGAAATTAGCGAACAGGTTTTTAATGATGAACACCGTGCATTTAGGGATTCTATAAACCCTCAGTATTGTCCATAGGCTGTACCTGTGTATACGCTTTGAAATGCTTTTTCAAAGTCAACACAATTTATATACATCTACTTCCGTCATTCTAAACAGTGCTTTATTATGTTTCTGAGCGTGAATATATGTTGACAATTTAACAGTTATTCTTCAGTTCAAATCCGTTGACATTGTTTCTGTTTGCTAGATTTGTGCAAATAATGGTTCTAATAGATATACCGCAAATACAGGATCTGTTTTAAATAGCTCTACATTTAGGTTGTCATGGTCTGAAGCTTTTCCGTTCTTTAACCCTTTGATAGCTGTCATGATTTCCTCCCTACGTGGAAATTCTATATTTATATCTAGAACAATTTTAGCCTCTGGAATGTTCAGTTGTGACTCTGGAGGTGTTTTATTTAGTGTTTCTCTGAAATTTTCTGCGCACTTTGCTTCTTGCCCCAGTTCTGTGGTGACGAGATTTCCACTCTTGTCTCTCACTAGTATAATGTTGTTTGTGTCCCGTTTTCCATTGTAGCGAAAGTTTTTTTAAGGTGCAGTGTTAGTAGTAGAGCAGAAATAGTCTTCTGTCTAGAAAGTATGAAATACAGCTGTTGGAGAAGAACACTGGTGTCACAAGCTAGTCACGGCTGTGAAGGTATCTACTTTATATAATATTCAAAGTAAAGTCAGAATCTAAGGTGCCGCTAAGTAATTACCTGTGATAATCAAATAATTCAGAACAAAATTCAATCTCAACAATATACAATTAATAAGTCAGCTGAATACAATTTTCTGAATTTATTATTTACATCGATCCTTCTTTCTTTTTGATGAATGGTGAATGTTGAATAATGGAACTCAATGGATAAGTGTTTTTTTTTTCTTCAAAATTTGGATGATGGTGAAATTCTAAGTAATTAACTTTAAAACAGTGTGTCTTGAGTCTTTTGAAGCTTTAGTCTCGCCATCTTTGGTGAAAACCTACCAGTACACAGGTAAAACTGTAGAAATACAGAAGTCCGTGAAGAATGTCGCACGCATGATTCTTTGTGTTGCGACGGTTGAAGTTTCAACACGATTTATTCAGCTGAAAATTAAAGCAGCAGTTTTAGATAACATAGGGAGGAAATATGATTTCCTAGGGGACCCCACACAGGACCATAGGATGACCCAAGCTAGAGAGAATCGAGGACACGCCCAAGTGGTCCCTGAATTCTAACCCCTAATCAGTCCGAACATATCGGCGCTGAAGAAGGCCCAAAGTGATGATAAAACCCTAAAGCCGGTGCTGTACAAAGTTATAAGACAAATACTCTCATGCTCTACATGGAACATATTATAGGGAGAATGGTTTAGTCTACAGACAGGTCGGGAACATGAGACAATTAACTGTCCTAGTCCCTTATTATAGGGAGAATGGTTTAGTCTACAGACAGGTCGGGAACATGAGACAATTAACTGTCCTAGTCCCATATTATAGGGAGAATGGTTTAGTCTACAGACAGGTCGGGAACATGAGACAATTAACTGTCCTAGTCCCATATTATAGGGAGAATGGTTTAGTCTACAGACAAGTCGGGAACATGAAACAATTACCTGTCCTTGTCCCATATTATAGGGAGAATGGTTTAGTCTACAGACAGGTCGGGAACATGAGACAATTAACTGTCCTTATCCCATATTATAGGGAGAATGGTTTAGTCTACAGACCTGTCGGGAACATGAGAAAATTAACTGTCCTAGTCCCATATTATAGGGAGAATGGTTTAGTCTACAGACCGGTCGGGGAGACACTGAGACATAAGGAGAACGGTTTAGTCTACAGACATGTCGGGAACCTAGTCCCATATTATAGGGAGAATGGTTTAGTCTACAGATAGGTCGGGAACATGAGACAATTAACTGTCCTAGTCCCATATTATAGGGAGAATGGTTTAGTCTACAGACAGGGCGGGAACATGAAACAATTAACTGTCCTAGTCCCATATTATACGGAGAACGGTTTAGTCTACAGACAGGTCGGGAACATGAGACAATTAACTGTCCTAGTCCCATATTATAGGGAGAATGGTTTAGTCTACAGACAGGTCGGGAACATGAGACATTTAACTGTCCTAGTTCCATATTATAGGGAGAATGGTTTAGTCTACAGACAGGTCGGGAACATGAGACAATTAACTGTCCTAGTCCCATATTATAGGGAGAATGGTTTAGTCTACAGACCGGTAGGGAACATGAGACAATTAACTGTCCTAGTCCCATATTATAGGGAGAATGGTTTAGTCTACAGATAGGTCGGGAACATGAGACAATTAACTGTCCTAGTCCCATATTATAGGGAGAATGGTTTAGTCTCCAGACAGGTCGGGAACATGAGACAATTAACTGTCCTTGTCCCATATTATAGGGAGTTTGGTTTAGTCTACAGACCGGTCGGGAACATGAGACAATTAACTGTCCTAGTCCCATATTATAGGGAGAATGGTTTATTCTACAGACAAGTCGGGAACATGAAACAATTACCTGTCCTTGTCCCATATTATAGGGAGAATGGTTTAGTCTACAGACAGGTCGGGAACATGAGACAATTAACTGTCCTTATCCCATATTTTAGGGAGAATGGTTTAGTCTACAGACCTGTCGGGAACATGAGAAAATTAACTGTCCTAGTCCCATATTATAGGGAGAATGGTGTAGTCTACAGACCGGTCGGGAACATGAGACAATTAACTGTCCTAGTCCCATATTATAAGGAGAATGGTTTAGTCTACAGACATGTCGGGAACATGAGACAATTAACTGTCCTAGTCCCATATTATAGGGAGAATGGTTTAGTCTACAGACAGGTCGGGAACATGAGAAAATTAACTGTCCTAGTCCCATATTATAGGGAGAATGGTTTAGTCTACAGACAGGTTGGGAACATGAGACAATTAACTGTCCTAGTCCCATATTATAGGGAGAACGGTTTAGTCTACAGACAGGCCGGGAACATGAGACAATTAACTGTCCTAGTCCCATATTATAGGGAGAACGGTTTAGTCTACAGACATGTCGGGAACATGAGACAATTAACTGTCCTAGTCCCATATTATAGGGAGAATGGTTTAGTCTACAGACAGGTCGGGAACATGAGACAATTAACTGTCCTAGTCCCATATTATAGGGAGAATGGTTTAGTCTACAGACAGGTCGGGAACATGAGACAATTAACTGTCCTTGTCCCATATTATAGGGAGAATGGTTTAGTCTACAGACAGGTCGAGAACAAAAGACAATTAACTGTCCTAGTCCCATATTATAGGGAGAATGGTTTAGTCTACAGACAGGTCGGGAACATGAGACATTTAACTGTCCTAGTCCCATATTATAGGGAGAATGGTTTAGTCTACAGA
This sequence comes from Oreohelix idahoensis, assembly GCA_024509875.1. NCBI lineage: Eukaryota > Metazoa > Mollusca > Gastropoda > Stylommatophora > Oreohelicidae > Oreohelix > Oreohelix idahoensis. The sequence goes on from JAMPIV010022296.1 coordinate 32,483, forward strand.
CAGGTCGGGAACATGAGACAATTAACTGTCCTTGTCCCATATTATAGGGAGAATGTTTTAGTCTACAGACAGGTCGGGAACATGAGACAATTAACTGTCCTAGTCCCATATTATAGGGAGAATGTTTTAGTCTACAGACAGGTCGGGAACATGAGACAATTAACTGTCCTAGTCCCATATTATAGTGAGAATGGTTTAGTCTACAGACCGGTCGGGAACAAGAGACAATTAACTGTCCTAGTCACATATTAAACCCCCCCTTATGCAACAGCTGCATAAACCCAATTTACAACACCATTGAGGATCATGGGCCTTAATTAGACATGTTTACCTCTTTAGCCGGGCATGTAACGAGACACTCGACAACACATGAAAGCTCGCTCGGACTGCAATAGCGTGGTCAACTAAAATTGTAAAAAAACCACCATTAATCCTTGAGGACTGAGAAGAAGCAGAGTACAGAACTCCCAACAATGGAGAGCTCAGACATCTATTCACCACTGATCCTCAGCATAACAGAGCTGAAAAGACGTAGGCTGAAGACGTAACCTGCTATGATAAACGCCACACATCCCAGCGCATACTTCGGGTTAGCATTCCACAAAGGATATGGTGTTCTATATCGCCGTGTGAGAAATGAAAAACAACTGGTTGTTGCCCTCCCCTTCAGCTCTCATATCATGAAAGCTGGGCATGTCGTGCCATCAGATGAACATGTTTAATTGGGAGTGACTGTTCCTATTCATGCGTACAGTCTGGCAACCACTGTCAGCCAACAATACTAGTCACTCACAACGCACATATTGCAACCATTGTCAGCCAACAATACTATAGTCACTCACAACGCACATATTGCAACCATTGTCAGCGAACAATACCATTCACTCACAACGCACATATTGCAACCATTGTCAGCCAACAATACCAGTCACTCACAACGCACATATTGCAACCATTGTCAGCCAACAATACTATAGTCACTCACAACGCACATATTGCAACCATTGTCAGCGAACAATACCATTCACTCACAACGCACATATTGCAACCATTGTCAGCCAACAATACCAGTCACTAACAACGCACATATTGCAACCATTGTCAGCCAACAATACTAGTCACTCACAACGCACATATTGGAAGGGAAGAGGAAAGCTCTCTCACAAGGGACGACACTAGAGTAAGGCAAAGGCACAGTAAAAATGATCGGCCAAATCTCTATTATTTAATAATTGTTCAGGAAGTCCAGGGTAGCATTATCGACGGATGTTTCCCTTGCTCCGGCAGTAGTGGTCAACGAATGATAAAAAGTCGAGTTTAAGGATATGTTTTCAGAAGATAACAACCATTACTCAAGATTACTGTTGACAGATATGTAAAATCAAGAGTCGAATGGCTTGGTTGGAGTACATTCCTTGCGTTGTAGGAGTAACTGCCTTACATTTTACCGCTTAGAGTGTCCTCTAGACCCGTATGTTGTAGATGATGTCCAGCGTTGATTACTAGTATCAGAAGCTGAGAATTGGATACACGTAAAACACTTCTCTTAAGAATTTGAACTAATTGTCAGGCCATCGAGACTAATGAAACTGTGCTTTGGAGACCGGAATAAGAAAATTGCACCATTTTCCTATATATTTATATGTGTGTGTGTGTGTGTGTGTGTGTATCTGAGTTTAGAAAATGATGAAGTAAGAACATATGTACCATGATATCATCAACATCCGCTCTCTACAACTATTGGATCCTGGGGCTACCTGTGCTATTAGTTCTGTGTAAGGAAACCCGTCCCCAGCCTTGCGTCATACGCTTCTGTTCCAATTTGCTGAAGTTCCAAGCCAGCTTCCGTCTGGTGTCTAGAACCAGTTATAACAATATATCATGCAGTTGTGTTTTATAGCACGTGGACATCTATAACAAGACCTATCAAAATCTATTAGAATGCTGCTTTCAAACACAATCACGATATGTTGTACTGAGTCTGTACATTTTATTTTCCAGGCAATATGTAATTCTAGTATTTACTGCACATATGCTCTTTAGTCGGAAACATGCGGTGTTAATTGGTTTCAGCTGTATTCGTTTTACTTTCAAAACAGGTAACAGTATCGACAGAAGAATACGCCTTGGCCAGAAAATCTTGTATACATTTCTCGACGTCCTGGATATTTGTCTGTGAAACAGGTGCATTCGGCGAACGAGTATTAATAATAATCCTAACTAGAAGACCTATTAGTTTCCAAATCCTTGGAATATATTTACCGTTTTCATCTAATCTCTGAAACCACTGTTTGAGTACAATGCATGCGACGTACATTACCTTTTTCTTTAATGTTTGTTTTGTTTTTAAAACGGTTGCATTAACGCCAACCAATATACAGTCATCAGGTGACTTTACCTCATGGGTAACTTCTAAGTTATCAGATAGATCTAAGAGGACTTTAATGCTGTCTAGCAACTCTGAAGATATACCAACATTTGCGGGTATTGTAGCTCGACCCATGGAAAGATCGTCAGACAAAAGGGACAGTTATGAAGTAAGTATTAACGTTTTACATTTCAATATCTTCTTATGAACGTACCAAACAAAGATAAAATACTTCAATAGTCAAACTCCCGTACGAGCAAAAAAATTTTAACAGGTACGCAAACAAATTCTACATGCAAAAAAACCTGCTGCATATTAGACTATACACACATATTTACAGTCTAGTTAACTTCCTTGGACTCAATGTGTGGTTTTTTCAATTTTTATTGACGCTGATGGTGATATGGGAAGTAAATATAATATATTGAACAAACATTTCCAGTGTATTTAATAATAGTAATAATAGCCACTTCATTCATAACTGACTTCTTAAAGGACACAAACCATGTCCTTATTACTTTTTCCTCTATCCAGCTTCACCAAGACTGTACCGTACCTACCGTTTATTTCTGTTAGATGTTGTGGTGGATTTGATGTTATGAATTGTTGTAGGTATTATTATATTTGTATTAAATGAGATTAGCTATGAAGGTCCCTGAATTTACCCAATAATATTGTGAACTTTTCAGGGTACCTTTCAGCTACCACCTCTTTTATCTCATTAAAATGTATTTATATTATTATATTAAATGACTTCGTTTAGTGTCTAGGGTTATGAATGTAGAGTGTAATGTACAAAAATCAACAAACATACAAACAAATAGTTTATTATTCACAACAGCACACAGTACTACCACAATAACATACAAACGACACTCTAAAAGGCTATCTTATTTACGACTGTGGTTGAATTTTGTGTAAAGATAATTTTTACAATTTTATTATCCCGATTCTAATTTATTTGGAATCAGGATTGACAATTTAAAAGTGAAATCAAAATAATCAATTACATCAGTCAAATAGCACAATAGATCCTCTGTCCATACATAAAAGATTATTCTCATATACGTCTGTAGTGTTCTCCTACTTTAAGGAAATACTGGTAGTACCACTAGGTTGTTGTTTGAAATCATATCCTTTTATTAATGTCTGTTTCTATTTTGTCACTTGTGGAACTATTAATATTTGTTCCAATTTTATTCACTGTCACTTTTTATATTTATTCTTATAAAGTTCTGTAGTTGAGCTTTCAGGTGCCAAACGAGAACTTATCTTTGCAGTAGAATATAGGTTGAACCTTTTCTCTGCCCGCTTGACAATCTGTTCCCTGTTTGATAGGCAATGGCCACTAGCATGGGCTCGCAGTAAACAGGCAGAGTCCTAAATCAATCAGTTTTCAAGCGTTTGGTACCACATTAACGTCAGTACCCAGGACCTCTGAAATGTGAAGGTATGCATCCTTCGTAATATCTAGCATACACTAATAGTCCACAGTTAAGGACATGTACATTACAAACAAACAAAAGGATCATATCCTTATACAAACCTATGCCACCATTTTCTTTTGATGTGACAATGTACACCAGTATTCCTCTCCCCTAATAGTTACAATGCCACTGCAATTCCAGCTGTAATCTCTTCCATATAATAGGATAGGTGTTATGCTCCTTTATGACAATCATACATATTCTTGTATTTTACACCTCTCTGACAGTCTATCACATGGTGGATTAATCTTTAGGCTTTGCCTCATGTTCGCTATAGACCCACTCATGTCCAGACATATATTATTATTTCACATTCAATTTTTATATAAAATACAGATTAATAAATGTCAATCTTACCACAATGTTCAATGAAATACACAGAGATGATGACTGACACAGCTTCGATCTGTTTTGTTGTCCAGGCTGTCCAGAAATGTATTTAAAAGCACAGCCTGATCTCATCTATCACTGTTGAAACTTTTCTAGAAATGGCGTCCCCCCTAACGCTTATTCTGACAATATCGATTCAGTTGGCCAATTACTTTTAATTTTACAAGGGTAAACAGTCTTTCAAAAAATATCATTCAAACCTTTCCTACGTTACTAGGCTATTTATGTTTATTCAAAGGTCAGCCAATAATATTTCGTCTCACTTCAAATGTCACCCAATCGGATTCACTGTACTATCTGAGCCTATCTGTCACCTACTTTTTTCCCAAAAAATATACGATCCAATCTAAGCAGATATGAATTGACCTGACAGTATCTCTGATCTCTATGTATGGTTTTATCAATAGTTGATTTGTTGTGGTAAAGTGGGATGTTATAAATATTTATAGGGACTTAGTGTACTGACTGAGATCAGCTGTGAAGGTATCTATATCTAATAAGAGTAGTGTATTATAGATAACCTTACTTACTGCCACATATGTATACCTCAGTCAGAATTATTCTGGAATAGTGTGATGACTACGTTATATGTCTAGGGTATGTGTATGATGAAGTGTAAGTCATAACAACAACAGACAGATAAACAATTTAATTTATTCCACCACACTTGACAACACTGTGACACTCCCATACATATAACACTCTAAAAGATATCTTAAAAGAGTCACTGATAACTTTTCAAATAACAATATGTATTCAGTGCTGTCATGAATGTATATGTGTCCTGATTCAAATACAAAGGGAACCAGGAATCACAATCAATTTTAATTACAAGTTATATGTACAGAATTTATTAATATGATTCTTGTAGTGACATATATTATTAATGGTATCCTATGTGTGTCAGTTGTGTAGTGGTAATATGAGGTAATACTGGTTTTGTTTTGTTCAAGCTCTGTTGGTATTTGTCATCATGACTTCAATAGTTTGTTTCTATTGGAACTAGTATTGGAGATGTTCTCAGTTCCTGGTATTAAAACAATTAAATTCCCCTCTTAATTTTAGTTTATAATGTCATTTTAAGATGGGGGTACATAATGTTGAGCTCCATGGCCACACTCTCTTATCTTGCGTGATGACTGCAGTAAAAGACTCCTCTGCTCGATTACTTTAATGAGTTCTGGAGCCACCCCACTGGTTGCTATATGGACCAAGGAGTATGCTGTCCACCTCTGGCTTCAGCAAAGCTCTGACCAGGTGCTGCTCAATAACTTTAAGACCACGGTCCCTGAAACAAGAAGGTTGTACCTTCTACGTCAGAACTAATTTATACTCCATTTCTACACTGAGCACAATACATCACAAACATTGAGTTCAGAGCGTTAGGCCAACTGTCAGCTTCATCTGAAATACTTTATACCAGTATTTCCCTCCCTAATGGTTACTACGCCTCTGCAATTCCAGCATTATTTCTTTCTAGTTAATAATCTAGGTGTCAGTGTACTGTTTGGCCATTCCATGCAGTTTTACTTTCCTCCGACACCTTCTGTTCAGGCTGGAGCACTATAGGCTTTACATCATGTTCGCTACTGAACCACACATATATACAGACATAAATTATTAATTTACATTCAATTTTCATTAAAAGATATTGAATATTTCAAGCTTACCACAATTCATGGAAATAATAATAAACAGTTTCGTTGACTGGCAATGAATATAGCACAACTCCGATCTGCCGATGTCCCAGGCTTTATTTTATAAAAAATATACACTGGTGCTCAACGCACTGCTTCTTAGTAGGTTTATTACAAGATGTGGCAATGAACCGACGCTCTGAATTGAGTATATTCGCAGCTCTACCCAATCAAACCATGTCTACACATCTTTTCAAAAAAGTACTCCTTTCTCACGTTTCCCCTGACAACACAAGATAGTATTTATAGTCCGACCAATCGTGTTTAGTCTTTCATTTGTTGCGCTCCAATCAAATAGGAGTTAACATGGTAGGCTATTTCCGTAACGTAATGTTTTTTCAAACACGTTATTAAAAAATTTTATGAGCAGAAATGATTTCATGCTGTCAGGCACCCCCACTATTTTATTTTGGCCATAACTTGGTAATTCCTAGACTATTTGCGTAACGTTTTACATATTCTTTGTCAGCAAACCCTAAGGAACCCAAATATACGAATTTAATGGAGCCAATATGCATTTTCTTCTAGGATAGTCGTGCTGTTACTACCTTCTCACTTCCAAACTTGAGGGTGTCTGGGTACTGTCATGTTTTCAAACGTAAACCGGTATAATGTCATAATTCCCAATAAGCGTTTTTCAGGATTTTAAAACCTAACTCTGGTATGGGTAGTGAATTTTATCACTGTCGATTTGAAATAAAGTTAGTGCATGTGGCCTTACACGCGTGATGGCAGCAATTGTGTATCGCGCGACGCGTGTTTAGTGTTGCACGTGTCCCTGCTTTCTGCCTCTCCCTTCTCTCTATCCTTTAGTCCATCTGTCTTTTAGTTACGCCGTGTATAAAATGGAATGAATGAAATATTAAATTTAGGTCATTGATCAGCTTGCGTATCTCAAGGTTTTTCCAAGAAATACAGTACACGTTTCATTGAAGAAAGCGGGTAATAATACAGTAGGCTTTTACTATCAACGTGAAAGCGTTACAATTTGCAGACGAAGTAGAAAACAAGGGGGATTTCGAGTACAGTCATTGTGACAGCACTGTTCTTTACCATTCTTCTTTCCTTTTATTAAATTTATTTGTTAGGCTTTGCATTTACGTTTTAATTTATATATGGGGATTAGAATAATTCACGACATCTCCCCTCTTAAAACAGACATTATATGTCAGTCCTTTATTCTATATACACATAGAGAAATTTATTATTATTTCTGGGGTTTACGGTGATTCTCATCACACGGATGGCGGCTTAAAAAATCCGCTCCCAAATTTGTTTTTCCAGATATATACTCAATGCTAAAATTATAGGGAGCCAAAAGTAAGGACCATCGGAGTAACCTAGAGTTCTCATGCCTAGCCTGGGCTAGAAACGATAAAGGTTTGTGATCCGTTTGCAACTTAAATGCCTTCCCATACAGATAAATATTGAATTTCTTTATTGCCCATATTACTGCAAGACATTCTTTTTCGCTAGTTGAGTAGTTGATTTCAGCTTTATTCAATTTTCTGCTAGCATATGCCACTGGGCTTAATTCCCCATCCAATGCATCTGATTTCTGTAGTAGAGTTGCACCCAACCCAATATTACTGGCATCCGTCCTTACTATGAATTCTTGACTTAAGTCAGGTAATTTCAAAATAGGTTTACTTGTGAGCTTTTCCTTCAATTATTGGTAAGCCATTTCACATTGTGGTGTCCATGTAATGCGATCTGGATGTCCTTTACGTGTCAAATCAGTTAACGGAGCACATATGGAATTAAAGTTTTTGATATACTTCTGGTAGAAACCACATAATGAGACAAAGGATCTCACGTCCTTCTTGGTTTGTGGTCTCGGGGCTTTCTTTAGTTTCTCTAAATTCTTTGGGTCAGGGGTCATGTTTCCCTGATAAACTGTGTGTCCCAAAAATTCCAATTCTTTACATCCAACGCAACATTTGGTTGGTCGGGCTGTTAAATTTGCTTCCCTAAGTCGATCAAACAGCATCTTCAGAGAGTCAATGTGTTCCTCAAATGTTTCTGTTGCTATAAGGATATCATCCATGAAATTTGTTATACATGGATTATTCAGAGGGTCCAATAATTTTCTCATCATTCTAGAGAAGACACTAGGCGCACTCTTCAATCCAAATGGCAATCTATTAAACTCATAGTGTCCTTCTGAGGTACTAAAAGCTAGGTATGGTCTAACCTCAGGCTTTACTGGAATCTGATAGTATCCTTTACTCAGATCCACTTTTGAGAAATATTTAGCTTTATTTAGTCTGGCAAACAGCTGATTTGTATCCGGCAATGGATCCACCTGTCCTTCTGTAATAGCATTCAGTCTCCTGTAATCTATACAGAGTCTATGTTCTCCAGAGGGCTTCCTTAAGAGTACTACACCGGAACTATATGAGGATTCACTGTGTGAAATAATTCCTTCCTTCAACAGATAGTCTATCTCTTCCTTCAAAGCTTTCTCCTTAGCAAACGGAATCGAATATGGTTTCATACAGACAGGTGTGGGGTCTATCAGTTTCATATCATATTCCAATAGGTTTGTATGCCCTGGTCGGTCTGTTAACACCTCTGCATGATTATTTAGAACCTGTTGCACTCTCTCTTTCTGAGTTTTCGTTAAATGTGTACTGATTTTCACCTGTGCTGCTGTCTCACAGGGGTGTAATGGATATTCAAATGATGAAAGTGGTTCCTTTTTCATCTCCATGGCGATGGACAAGGTCAACAAGTGTGTCTCTTCCTGATGTTCTCTTTCCAAATATTTCTTCAGGAGATTCACATGATAGATTTTTTCTTTCCCCTTCTTATCTATCTTATAATTTGTTCTAGACACCTTCTCTAAAACTGTATATGGACCTTGCCATCCAATCTGTAACTTATTCTGACTCCCGGGGAGAAGAAGCAGTACCTTCTCTCCCTCAGCCAAATCTCTGTCTTTCGCCTTCCTGTTATAATAGGCAGCATGTTTCTTCCTGGCTTGTTTCAAATTTTCATTGGCAAGTTTCCAGCCAGTTTTTAAACGAGTGGTCAGCTCATTCACATATTGGTATGAAGATGTAATGTTTTCCTCTGCCTTTTCATCAGTCCACGTTCTTAACAAAGCTACATATGGACCTTTAATTTTGTGGACCTATTTGTCCATGCACCGGTATGGTCTCTTCCACTCGAAGCTCTATAGTGATGATTTTTCTTCCCAGAATTATCATGCATAAAACGACCGCTACCAATTCTTTTCCTGGGGCTTTCTCCCCACTTAAAATTCTTGATGAGAGATTTCCTCTCTACATCCTCTTCCTCCAGTTTGTTTAAGTCCGATTGAGGGATTTTCGGCTTATCCTGGGGTAAGACATCTTTTTGCACTCTCCGCATAGTGGCCATTGTAAAACAGTTAAGTGAAGCTTGTCCGTGAAAAGGGGCTTCCCATTCCATTTGGTCCACTTTATCAAATCTATTTTTCTTTTTATTATCAGGCCTAATTTTGCCCCGTGGCGTGTCCAGGTCCTGATCAATGTTCCCACTTGTGGGTGTTCCCTCATGTGCTATGCTACACCTTTCTACAAAATTCTCAATGTCCCATCTTGCTTTGGGCCAATAATAATTGTGAGCCACCTTTTGAATGATGGTACCTATCTTCTCATGGTCCCCATCTGGTTTCACATGTAGGCTCCTTATTAATTCTGCCCTATATCTTTTAGGAAGTACCAGCTGTCCCTGACCTTTGGATCTAGCTCCAGTCTTCCTATACATCAACTTGTTTTTCATGTAAAAATCTCCCTTGCCTGGAGTTGTATGACAAGTTGACAATTTCCTGAAACAAGGCTTGAGTGTTTTATCCCCAGCCTGTGCCTTCCTCATCTCTTCTGGAGTGGTATCTAACATAATATCCTCCTCCTTTCTTGAGGTCGACCTGACCTGAAGGGTGGCCATATACACAGGTTTCCTTCTGCAACGGTCAGTGTCATGATTGTTCATCTTACAATTCTTACACCACCTTTTTCCTTGGTTGAAAGATTTTCTTTCATCATATTTCCTTTCATCGAATTGTGGGGTTTTATTTTTATTTTCATACCGTGGCCTATCAAACTGGTGCTTACCTTTGTTTTGATCCCTAGGATCAAATTTATTAAAGTTCTGTGGTGCCCTAAAGTTATCCACTTGTTTCTTTTTATTACCTATTACCTCTGCTTGAGCTGCTTGATACCTTTCAGCAACATTTAGCAACTCACCCAGCCTCTCTGCACCTTGTTCCATGAGAAACTTTCTCAGGTCTGGAGCCATGGACTCTCTTAATTGCTCTATAAGGACCATTTCCTTAAGATCTTGGGTTTTCCCCAGAGAAGTCCATTTCTCCAAGTATGTCTCTATTCGTGCAGAGAACTGGTGATAGGTTTCACCTGACAGTAGTTTAGCATTCCTAAATTTTTTTCCTATAAAATTCTGCATTCTTTTCATATCTTAACAAAAGAGCCTGCTTTAGCATGTCATAATTTTCCTGATCACTTCTGCTCATTTTTGCAAAAACTTCATAAGCTGCCCCACGAAGTCCCTGAGATAACTTTAAGCTCCACCTTTCTCTCTCCAACCCATATGTGGTAGCTAATAGTTCATACCTATTTAGATAGCTCTCTATATCATCGTCTTTCTCAACAAAATGATCTAAATGAAAATTCATAGCTGAGGTTGAGGCTCCTTGGCTAGCAGTAGCATCAGAGGCAAAGGGCCTGGCACCATTTTCAGGAGCATGGCCTTGAAACTCAAACTCCCTTAGTCGTAACTCATGTTCCCTTTGTAATCTCTTCTCCTCCTTTTCTGCTTCCCTCTCTGCAGCTAATCTCTTGTCTTCTCTTTCTGCAGTCAATCTTCTTTCTTCTGCTTCCAATTTCTTAGCCTCAGCCTCAATCTGCAACCTCTTAGCCTCAGCCTCAATCTGCAACCTCTTAATCTCTTTTTCAGCTTCTATTCTCTTATCTTCGGCCAATCTTTCAGATTCTAATTTTCTTTCGGCCTCTTTTTCTAATCTTCTTTCTTCCCGTTCAATATATTTGTCACATTCAGCAGTGACATAAGAAATCATAATTTGCCCGTCCATTCCTAACTCTTTCGCAGTCTGTACAGCAGCAGATCGAAATTTTGCCAGGTCGGCCATTGTCTAACAGATAAATGTCTAAAATATTTAACTAAACAATTTTATCTATGACTAATTAACTCAGGACAACACAGGCACTGTGAGCTCAACCTTATTTATTTTCACCCAAGGATACCTTTTAATTCTTATTATTCCCTGAAGTGAGTTACCCCCAATATTTGTAATAGGGAAAGATTCAAAATCCCGAGGGCGAGACCCCAATATATGTGGTAAAGTGGGATGTTATAAATATTTATAGGGGACTTAGTGTACTGACTGAGATCAGCTGTGAAGGTATCTATATCTAATAAGAGTAGTGTATTATAGATAACCTTACTTACTGCCACATATGTATACCTCAGTCAGAATTATTCTGGAATAGTGTGATGACTACGTTATATGTCTAGGGTATGTGTATGATGAAGTGTAAGTCATAACAACAACAGACAGATAAACAATTTAATTTATTCCACCACACTTGACAACACTGTGACACTCACATACATATAACACTCTAAGAGGATATCTTAAAGGAGTCACTGATAACTTTTCAAATAACAATATGTATTCAGTGCTGTCATGAATGTATATGTGTCCTGATTCAAATACAAAGGGAACCAGGAATCACAATCAATTTTAATTACAAGTTATATGTACAGAATTTATTAATATGATTCTTGTAGTGACATATATTATTAATGGTATCCTATGTGTGTCAGTTGTGTAGTGGTAATATGAGGTAATACTGGTTTTGTTTTGTTCAAGCTCTGTTGGTATTTGTCATCATGACTTCAATAGTTTGTTTCTATTGGAACTAGTATTGGAGATGTTCTCAGTTCCTGGTATTAAAACAATTAAATTCCCCTCTTAATTTTAGTTTATAATGTCATTTTAAGATGGGGTACATAATGTTGAGCTCCATGGCCACACTCTCTTATCTTGCGTGATGACTGCAGTAAAAGACTCCTCTGCTCGATTACTTTAATGAGTTCTGGAGCCACCCCACTGGTTGCTATATGGACCAAGGAGTATGCTGTCCACCTCTGGCTTCAGCAAAGCTCTGACCAGGTGCTGCTCAATAACTTTAAGACCACGGTCCCTGAAACAAGAAGGTTGTACCTTCTACGTCAGAACTAATTTATACTCCATTTCTACACTGAGCACAATACATCACAAACATTGAGTTCAGAGCGTTAGGCCAACTGTCAGCTTCATCTGAAATACTTTATACCAGTATTTCCCTCCCTAATGGTTACTACGCCTCTGCAATTCCAGCATTATTTCTTTCTAGTTAATAATCTAGGTGTCAGTGTACTGTTTGGCCATTCCATGCAGTTTTACTTTCCTCCGACACCTTCTGTTCAGGCTGGAGCACTATAGGCTTTACATCATGTTCGCTACTGAACCACACATATATACAGACATAAATTATCAATTTACATTCAATTTTCATTAAAAGATATTGAATATTTCAAGCTTACCACAATTCATGGAAATAATAATAAACAGTTTCGTTGACTGCCAATGAATATAGCACAACTCCGATCTGCCGATGTCCCAGGCTTTATTTTATAAAAAATATACACTGGTGCTCAACGCACTGCTTCTTAGTAGGTTTATTACAAGATGTGGCAATGAACCGACGCTCTGAATTGAGTATATTCGCAGCTCTACCCAATCAAACCATGTCTACACATCTTTTCAAAAAAGTACTCCTTTTCACGTTTCCCCTGACAACACAAGATAGTATTTATAGTCCGACCAATCGTGTTTAGTCTTTCATTTGTTGCGCTCCAATCAAATAGGAGTTAACATGGTAGGCTATTTCCGTAACGTAATGTTTTTTCAAACACGTTATAAAAAATTTTATGAGCAGAAATGATTTCATGCTGTCAGGCACCCCCACTATTTTATTTTGGCCATAACTTGGTAATTCCTAGACTATTTGCGTAACGTTTTACATATTCTTTGTCAGCAAACCCTAAGGAACCCAAATATACGAATTTAATGGAGCCAATATGCATTTTCTTCTAGGATAGTCGTGCTGTTACTACCTTCTCACTTCCAAACTTGAGGGTGTCTGGGTACTATCATGTTTTCAAACGTAAACCGGTATAATGTCATAATTCCCAATAAGCGTTTTTCAGGATTTTAAAACCTAACTCTGGTATGGGTAGTGAATTTTATCACGGTCGATTTGAAATAAAGTTAGTGCATGTGGCCTTATACGCGTGATGGCAGCAATTGTGTATCGCGCGACGCGTGTTTAGTGTTGCACGTGTCCCTGCTTTCTGCCTCTCCCTTCTCTCTATCCTTTAGTCCATCTGTCTTTTAGTTACGCCGTGTATAAAATGGAATGAATGAAATATTAAATTTAGGTCATTGATCAGCTTGCGTATCTCAAGGTTTTTCCAAGAAATACAGTACACGTTTCATTGAAGAAAGCGGGTAATAATACAGTAGGTTTTTACTATCAACGTGAAAGCGTTACAATTTGCAGACGAAGTAGAAAACAAGGGGGATTTCGAGTACAGTCATTGTGACAGCACTGTTCTTTACCATTCTTCTTTCCTTTTATTAAATTTATTTGTTAGGCTTTGCATTTTCGTTTTAATTTATATATGGGGATTAGAATAATTCACGACATTTGTTAAGGGACTAATATTTATAGAACTAATAACATATTCTTGGTCAGCAAGTCTTCAGGTACACGAATCTACGATTTTTAAGGGGCTATGTGGTTTGGTTCAAAATTCTATCTTTTTTTCTATGTTAGTCGTTTATTTTTAAACTACCTCTCGTTCACTCTTTTTCCATGTAATATCAAGCTGAATACGAGAGCTTAGGTCATTCATAATAAGAGCTTAACATGTTTACATGACCGTAGTGTATACATTTCTAACTGTTTCATTGTATTTGGGTAAACCCCTAAGGCAAGGCTTGCCCCTGTGCTATGGGTTCTTTTAGTTTAAAATCAATGCGAAACGAATTAGCATTTCATCTATCCTTGCCCCTCCTCGTTCCACAATGCATTTTAGGCAAATATTTTCTTAGAACTAGGAAAAGTGGTTGTTTATGTCAAGGACGAATTTGAAAAATTGGGTACCGTTTTGTTCGGCTATTCGTTAGCACATAATAATCTGAAGGCGTAGGCGATACCAACCGTTCTAGCAGAAAATTCTTTTGTACTTTCTTATCTTTGCCTTTATGCCCTTTACTGTTATATATTAATTTAGATATTGTATTTAGAAATCACTACAGATGTCTGTTCGTTTTACACGTCCATTCCTCACTCTGATGGTCTCCGAGCTCTCCGGTTTTTCCTGGACCAGTGCCCTCACCCCTCTATAGCTACAAAGACTCTCCTGCGCCTTGCTGAACTGGTCCTTCGACTTAGTTCCTTTGAGTTCAATGGACAGTTCTTTGACCAAGTCAGTGGAGTCGCCATGGGCACCAAGATAAGTCCCAGCTATGCCTGCCTCTTCATGGGCTACCTGGAGTATCAGGTGTGGCAGCAGTATCCTGGACCTTTTCCAATTATGTATCGTAGATATATTAATGATGACATAGGTCTCACTGATATGCCAGAGGCTGACCTATCTAGGTTCATTAACATCATCAACAACTTCCACCCTGCGATCAAATTCACCTCTCACAACTCCATTGTCTCTGTTAATGTCCTTGACATTGTTGTCACTATCACTATTCCCCCCACCCACTTAGTACTTCGGTACACTACAAACCCACCGATGCACACAGTTACCTCATGTATACTTCCTCTCATTCTCGAGCTTGTCGTGACTCCTTGCCTTTCTCGCAACTTCTCCGCCTCCGTCGGTAATGCCAAGATGATGACGTCATTCTATGCCGAGCACAAGAAATGTTGGACTTCTTCCGCAGAAGACAGTATCCGAAGGATGTTCTTATGTCTGCCTTAGAGCGTGATTTCCCTATTCACGTTTAGAGTTGCTCAACCCCCTCCACAAAAGCACTTCTGATAGAGTCAAGTTAGCATTGACCTGACACCAGCACAGCGCTGCTGTCAAAAAGATCCTGTATCGCCACCTACCACTCCTTCAGGCTGAACCAGTGGCGCGAAAAGTGTTTAGTGAGCCACTCTTGCTGGCATGTAGAAGGATAAAAATTTGAGTGACCTCCTAGTCCACAGCAGTTTAAAACTGTCAACGATGGCCATTTTGGACCCAGACATGTCACCGAACACGATGCAAGACATGTCAGTATGTAATCCAAACACGTTCAGTGTCATTCCTTAAGGCCAAGTTCACCATCACCCATTGCTTACCATGCGAGTCTGATAACGTCATTTATGCTATTATATGCAAACGTTGCAATATTACTTACATCGGCCAAACAGGCACACGACTGGGAGACCGATTCTGCAGACACCTGTACGGTATCTCTCAGTTGAAATCCACACCTGTGGCCATCCACTTCAATGAACCTGGAGACCACAGTGCCGCTGACATCCAGGTGACAGCCATCAGATCATGTTCCTCGGATGCCAACAATCGGTTTCGCCTGGAACAATGCCTCATACACCTTATAGATTGCCTTAAACCACATGGTTTGAACACGCTGCATTCTTTTGTCTGGGGCGTCCTTATCTATTTAGTCCCCGTGTTATTATGACTTGTTATTATTTGTTTTATATATATATTTTATTAACGGAAATTTTTTAAATTATATTTTTTATTTTATTTATTTATATTTTAATTTTTTTATAAATTTTTTCACGTATTTTTAATTATTTTTTTAATATTAATTTATTCATTAGTTGTTTAATGTTTATTTTCTTTTTTAAATTTTATTTATTATTATTATTATTATTTTTTATTTATTTTATTTTATTTTTAATAGTAACGTTTATTTATTTAATTATTATTATTATATTACTATTTAATTTAATTTAATTAATATATTTATTATTTTTTAAAATTTAATTTAATTTATTTAACTATTTTTTTTTTTTTATTTAATTTTTTATTTATATAATTTTTTTAACTTTTTAAATGTTACTTTTCCGCGCTGTTTTTCCAGTCCCTATTTTTTCTCCCTTTTTATGTACTATCCACTTCCGTTTTCCAGATTTTGGTAGACATTTTAGCTCCAACATTTGACAAGACAAAGGAGTATTTCTCGTTTTTTTTTCTCTTATTTCTATAGTTTCATGTTCTCCACCTAACTGACTTTCTTTCCCTCCTGTCTCTTGTTTCTCTGTCCCTGAGGAAGGCCTAGTGGACGCAACGTAGGTTTTTTCAGGTTCATTCTCCTTGTAAGACGTATTACTTTTTGTGTGTTTGTGCTTTGTTTTTTTCTTTTACCGTTTTACTAAAGTCTTACGGCAGTTCTTCTCGTACACTCATGGTATAGGGGGGTCTCTAAATCCTGGTGCAAAGGCACCACTTCGAGACGTATGTGATAGTGGTGTGCTTGGCCCATTTAAGATTGACATGACCAAAAACAGAATTAAAGTTATAAGAGTTAAAATTCAGGAAAAGTGGCGTAGATAAGAAATAGAAAACAAAACAGGGTCTCAGACCAAAGTGTCAGACATTTCCAATCGAATCATGACAGTCTCAAAAGTGGAATTGATGACAAGAATCAGACACGTTCCTGTGGAACATGAGATGAGAATATCACGCTAACGATGGATAGGACACACATTGAGGAAACCTGTTGATAGCATTACAAGGCAGTCCTTGTTCTAGAATCATTAGGGAAAGAGATTCAGAGGTAGACCAAAAATTACATGGAGAAGAGAACTAGATACAGATGTGAAAATGATGAGGAAAATATGGAAAGGACATGAGCTGATGCCACGTGACAAAATAACTTGG
This sequence comes from Oreohelix idahoensis, assembly GCA_024509875.1. Classification (NCBI taxonomy): domain Eukaryota; kingdom Metazoa; phylum Mollusca; class Gastropoda; order Stylommatophora; family Oreohelicidae; genus Oreohelix; species Oreohelix idahoensis. Next base: position 49,414 of record JAMPIV010022296.1, read on the forward strand.
CATGTGTTTGTTGAAGGCCTATGCTCCGTGGAAAGCTAACGGGTATTGTATTTTAAATGGTGCTTTACACTGGAGGGGACGTAACTTTTACTCATTACGGAACAATGCAAAAGTAAAGAACTGCAATTATGGTTGTACTTCTTTACAATGCGAACGTTTTAAATCCGTTTTTTCTACGATTTGAATTACAGATCTATGACCAGCTTTGTAATGATATTAGAAGTATGTTTTTGTCTTTGTGTTTAAGAGAACCACAGACTTTGATATGTCAAGTTTATCAACTGCAGTTTCTGGTTGTTTCAGGCGCAAGCTGGTTCGTCAGCTATTTTACTGAACCATCCTAGACCTGTTTTCTGCTCTTATACTTGCCTTCTGAATTATGATTTGCATTTTGCTTTATTGTTATTTTAAATTCTGTATGTCTGTATTATAAGAGATGAAAGGTAGAGTCGTTAGATCGCCTTTTTCTTGAGGTAAAATTCCGTGTTCAAACGTAGCAGTAGCATGCTCCAGTGTGCCTAGATGTAAATGGGTGCCTGACTTTGACTTCTGAGTTAGATAGATCAATAGCAGCGAAGAAGAGGGACTTTAATACTTGACTCTGGTATGAGAGTACCCGCCATTTTACTACCGTTTCTTGTTTACATTTGTATTTTCACATTACTGTTATTTGCCTCAGAGAATCTAAGGGCATTAATCCTGTAGACCTGAGCATGATCATATTTATAAGACAACAGGTGACCATGAAACACAAATACTAAAATTAAAATGACGAAAGTATGCGTGCTGCGTTAAAGTGATCTCTCCAATCTTGTATATTTTTACCATTATCTTCAATATCATTAATTGTGATATTTATTTCCTGCAGACACAATGTTCAGATTTTGAACGAAAATGTTCAGAGGTGAAGAAGGGCTATTGTGTACCCATGTGCGTAAACCAATACTGGGCTTCAAGGTGCCGGGAGGATTCACGCGGAGAACCTAATTGTTGGGATGTTGTAACCAAGTGAATCAACACAGCACAAGAGAACTCCTTTATTGACAGATTCTGATAACAGACAATTTATGACCACAGCTTTTGCAATGTGACAAATTAAAATGAAACATTTTAAAGATTTTACTGGTTAATACAATATAATGTTCTGCTGTTCACAAACAGGAGAGCTTGTTGACTTGTGAGGCAGATTTCTTGGATGTAAAAATAAAACCAACCAAAACTCGATAAAGAAATATGTGAATAAAAGACGAAAATAAAACACAAGATTGCATACCGATAATACTTACTTACTTAGTCATTCACCTTTTAACGTGAGGTGTAGAGGTTTGGAAGAGAGAGTGTCAAACTATCCTATGGGCTGTCTTCGTCTTGGCCTGGTTCTATTCAAATCTAGTAGTCACCAAATAAAGAGAAAGGTAGAAGATAAATATACAATACCCGCCATGTTTAATCTGTGTAATGAGTAATTGTTGGCTCTGTGTGTTTTATTTAGCTGTCATCATTTTCTATTTCACTTCATAACGAGTTTGGAACCATCACTGAAGTGATCCTTGCTAAATGTCAACACGTTTTGTCAATTACAATTACAGAACATTATAACACATCACTACAGGGAAATCTCATCAACACAGAACATTATAACACATTACTACAGGCAAATCTCATCAACACAGAACATTATAACACATCACTACAGGCAAATCTCATCAACACAGAACATTATAGCACATCACCACAGGGAAACCTCATCAACACTGAACATTATAACACATCACTACAGGCAAATCTCATCAACACAGAACATTATAACACATCACTACCGGGAAATCTCATCAACAGAACATTATAACACATCACTACAGGCAAAACTCATCAACACAGAACACTATAACACATCACTACAGGCAAATTTCATCAACACAGAACCTTATAACACATCACTACAGGCAAATTTCATCAACACAGAAATTATAACACATCACTACAGGCAAATTTCATCAACACAGAACATTATAACACATCACTACAGGCAAATCTCATCAACACAGAACGATATAACACATCACTACAGGCAAATCTCATCAACACAGAACGATATACCACATCACTACAGTTAAATCTCATCAACACAGAACAGAACTAAGGAGTAAGATGGGCAGAGCACTCCAGAGAAACACTAAATCAGGGGTCGCAATCAATCTTTCCCGATCTACAAGCAGATCCCAGTAGATGAGTTGGTAGATCTTTAGGTCACTGAAGGGAAACACGAAATATGTTTTAAAGGAGGGACATTTCTGGACCTTTCTTACCAGTATTTAAAGTCGTGGTCTTCCCAGGATCACAGGTACTTTTTTCCTGCTTTCCCAATGAGAACTCTCGATTGGCTTCTAAAGTGTACCATGAACTGCATGAGATAGTAGGGCGATCTTTTCTTTATAAGGTTATCATTCCCCACAGCCTGCACGCATGCACACACCACATATACACACATATGATTGGAAACTCTTTAGAGAGCGATACAACAGGAAGCAATCTAATCATCAGAAGTAGTCCCCGCGTCCGACAAGTGTTTCGGCCCGATATACTCCTTAACACTCTAAGGGGAGCGGGCCCACTTGGGTCACGACTCCCAAGCGTCTCAGCCTCCTGTTGTCTTGTATCGAAAATGAACCCATTTCACTTATGGTAGCAACTTTAATCCACAACTTCGCCAGCCGTGGAGGCAATTGTGAAAGTAACAAAGAGAAGACAAATTATTCCGTTCGTTCCGTCGCACACACTGAGACACCATCGCGAAGCCGACGCCACTGCGCGTTCGCCACTGAAATTCTGACACTGACACCTGTTGCTTCCTTTATGAGTCCTTAACATTCACAAGTAGTCATCAGGTCCTACTTTTGTTAAGTGAGTACGCACCAACTAAGGTGGGTGATAGACTTTGTATATTTTATTTATCGCGCACGTAAATGCACGATTTTGTGTATGGGAATCTTCGGGCGCGCTTGTTGCCAAACAAGTTAGATGACGTAGGAGCTTTCATGAAGCAAGCCAGCATCTCATGTCAGACCTAGGGTCTGTTGATATTTTGAGTGTCCCCTTGATATTGGGGCAAGAGATATTCTGGGACATGACTTCTTGTCAGAAGCCATTGTCGGCTTACACGAAACGTAAGCCCTTCCAGTACTTTAACAAGTGAATATATTATTTAATTTTCGTGACGTTATCCCAATTTGCGATCTAACTAGAACCTTCTCGCAAAGGTACTATAATGGATCAACTTAGGGAATCACTTCACTGAAAGCGTCCATATATTCTAAAGGATTTTATTGCTTCATCATTGTATTTTACTTATATGGATTATTGGAATGCCGTCGTACGAGTTACGGCGACGAAGAGAGGTTAATCAAGGATAGTACTTAACCTTTGTTGTTATTATATGCGCAAACTGTGCGTGGATCTGAAATGTTTAAAGGTACCAGTCTAATTGTGTACCAGACCAATGTTCAAGGACAGATTTGATATATGCATCCAAAGATTAGCAGAATGGATAATCCAAGAGGTCTTTTTCATTGACACAAGGTCAAAACATTATATTATGTAAATGAAGTATTATCATGCAAGTACTATACATGCTCCATGTATTTTGAACTGTCACACCATGTGGAAAGTACTGTCTCGTCCAAGTATATCGTAAAATAAATTATGTTTCAAGTTAACCTGAAGAGTTCTTCCATGTCCGTATTGGCACTGGTTGATGTGCCCTAACTGACATTCCAGTTCTCGAATTCTCAGTTTATTCAAACAACATTCGCGTTTACAAGTCAATAGATAACCGTCATATTGTGTACCATCCAAACTTCACAGCTGTCACATATCAACAATGGACACGATACCAATTTGGATTGCATTTTAAATAAAACAACGCGGTCACAAATGAGCGGTTACAAATGGTGGGCCAGACTGTGGTCTGAAGTCAGATTCAAAGGAACGACTCATGAAATAAACGTTTGAAACTGTCTACACTTTCAATGCGACATCCTGAATTTGGAAATACGGATCAAGACTACAACTGTCAACATTGACCTTCCCGATCAAACTCAACGACTTGGATTTGAAATCTAACGGCTATTCAATGTCAAGAGGAACTCATCTACTTCCATCATTTGCGAACTCTACCACTTGTTACGTTAGCTTACTCGGTTATACATCGCCGGATTGCAATACTTGACAATCCTAGGAAGAAACATTAAATTGTTTTCTTATTAAGATAAGTATAACGCTGTTGTTCTTGTACCGTGTTATGTTAGCTGAGCCGTTCTTTGATATGTCCACTATTATATTATTCGTGATGCATGTTTTATGTTCCATGTTTGTTGCGGGAGGTTGGGTAAGGCGGCTTACGACGAAAACATACCAGTTTCATCACAGGTATATCGTAAGTGTTCTTTAGTTTATAATTCGCAGACTTCCCGCAGTGGAATGTTCCGACACGTGTGTGTCGATGGATTTTAGGTCCACTGTGTCTGGTTGCCTGTGACAACTGACTGTTTAGCTGTTTTGTCAAGTTTCATTGTAGTTTTTGTTAGTAATTTTTTATCCGTACCTTAGTTTTATAATGTATCTTGTTTGTAACATTCGTCCTTCTCCATCTTGCTTTCGTTTAGTTTTTTACATCTTGATGTTTATACACTGTACTGTCAATTGTCTTGTCCTTTGTTCCAACGCAGTTATCGTTGCATTCTTTGCAAAATTATTTTTCATTTGTACATTCCAGTTTCTTTGATCTCTGCGTACGTTGTCATTTGTCTCTGATTATCTTGTCCCGTCACGAATGTTACTATTGTCTATTGCTTTTGACTTTTCATAACATTTCATTGCATAAATTATTTTATTGATTAATAACATAAGGAATAATTAACTGATAATTAAGTGCCGTTCTTGGACATTAACGTATTGCCCATACTAGATGCAAAAATAATTGTTAATTAGTTGAGTAAATCGTTAAAGGAAGAAGTATTTCAAGGACATACTGGTCAAAATGTATTCGCTGGATTATTTTATTAAACAAGCAAAAGCCCTTCAGGTACCTCCTGAAGAGGTAAGACAATTCGCTATGGCGAAATATAACGAGTCTCAGAGGTTGGAAGCTCAAAGATTAGAAGCGGAAAAATTAAGATTAGAAAATTTAAAGTTTGAAGCTGATGAAAATGAAAAAAAAAAAGGAAATTTGAGGCTACAGAAAATGAAAGAAAACTTCAAATTGAAATGGAGAATAGAAAATTAGCCGCTGAAGAAGAGGAAAAACGATTTCAGCGTGAGGCTGAAAAAAAACGAAAAAAGACTTCGTTTGGAGGCTGCAGAAAATGAGAGAAAAGCTGCTGAAAAAGAAAAGCTACTTAAAATTGAAATGGAAAGTAAGCAAAGAGAAACGGAAGAAAAAGAAAGGCTACTTAGAATTGAAATGGAAAGTAAGCAAAAGGAAATGGAAGAGAGGGGATTTATAGCTCTGGAGAATACAAGAAAATTTCAGCTCGAGGCAGAGGAAATTGATAAAAAGTTTCAACGTGAAAAACAATTGAAGGAATTGGAATTTGAACAATTTAGAGTAGCTCATGAGGTTAATACTCAAAAGACTCATTAAGGTCAAACTTCATCTAAACATGGAAATATTAAAAATTTTCACTCAATATTACCTTAAATTTAGTCCTCCATCAGACGATGTGATTCATTACCTACATAGGTTCGAAGCAACATGTGAAGCCTATAACGTCGATAAATCACAATATTGTGTAAAATTGTCAGAACTGCTTACAGGCGAAGCTATGTCAGTCTACATATGGCAACTGCTGCTGATAAAAATAATTATGAGGCTCTCAGAGCTGCTTTACTTACTAAATATCAAATGACCGAGAATGAATATCGTTTACGCTTTAAATCTATGTTGTCACAAAGTGGAAAGCATTTTAGCGATTTTATTGCACAAATAGGCCTTACATTGGACAGATCAATCGAATTATCCAAGAAAGATAAAACTTTTGACGCATTAAGAGATTTATTACTACGCGATAAAGTTTTATCCTCGGTTAACCCATCGTTTCTTGCTTTTTTGCACGAACGTAATCATTCTAACATTAAGGACATGCAGCAAAGCTTTATACAATATTGCACAGCACATCCAAACATGGATATTAGCAATACCCAGGTTAAAGATGAATACCTGTTGCTTTTGCTATGCAACAAAATAATAACAGACGCCATCGCTCTTTAAGTAATGACAGAAACTATAGAAAGGGAAATAACGAGAATTTCAATTCTTTTAATTTTTATAAGGGGAAACAATTTCACCAATCTTCTCCATATAATATTTCTTAGGGCCAATCTCACAGATCACGAGATTTTAATAACAATAATTTTGGAAATAATCAAACAGACAATTATAAACAAAATTGGCGATCTAAATCGCAGTATTCTAACAATAGACATGGTTCTCGAAATAGATCATACGGTCAAAGCCATAACAGTGATAACAATAATTGGCGTTCTAACCAATATGGTAACGCAAACAGAAATGGTAATAGTGGCGATTTTAGAAATAATAGTCAGAATCGATCGCGACGAAGAGATAGATCTTCGAGCAGGGGGCCACGCCATCAATCTAATGTAGCTATGATTGACACACAAGGTAACAAAGAGCATAACACGAATATTGACACACATAAAGCAATGACTTGCTCTATTGATTATGAACAGGTAAAATGTTGCCAGAAATGTAAAACTTTGTTCCAGCCCAAGGCGATCACAACGCTCCGTTGCGGACATGTGTTACCAAGTCTCCCAGCGGTGTGTACGGCCACTTCAGCTACTCATGATGGAACAGGAAACCTTAAATTAAATCGGGATTTTGTAAATTCTATTCCTTGCTCTGTTCTTTTTGATTCAGGCTGCAGCACGATCGGCGTCAGAAACTCTTTGATAGACCCATCCTGTGCTACTGGAAAGACAGTCAAGTGCGTGACATTCGGAGGAACTGTGGAAACATTCCCTACTGGTATTATTAATATTCATACTCCATTTTTTCAGGGAATATACATGCCTGTCTACTCCCAGCACCAGTTAGTGACATAATACTGGGTCGCATACATGGCATAAAAGAGTGTACCCCACAGCAAATTGCTAATTGGGAAGAGCGACATATGCATACTGCAAATGCAGTTGTGACTAGAGCGCAAGCTCAGGATATGTTGCAGAATACACCTTCTGAACCAACGGTTAACGTTAATGATGATGTTGACACTCCTATTTCACGGGAGTCATTTATAACATTACAAAAAAATGATGATTCTATGAAAATTTTTTTTTCAATTAGCTAATAGGACTAGTAATAATACAAATGCAGGATCTAAACATAGATTTGTATTAAAGAATGGAATATTGGTGAGAGTGATACGGGATACTGATTCATCCGTACGGTCTCAAATCTTAGTACCTACTGCAATGAGAGCTCGTATATTACATCATGCGCACGACTTGGGGTTTTCCCGAACCAAATCTAGAGTGCTGTCTGCATTCTATTGGCCAGGCATTCATAGAGATGTCAATATCTACTGCCGCTCCTGTGTGACATGTCAGCAGGTCAAAGTACGTGGTCCATACCACGTAGCTCTGATTCAAGCTGCGGACATCCCAATTCGACCATATGAGAAAATGGCAATTGATATAATTTGTCCTATGCAACCTTCAGCTAGAGGACATACACATATTCTCACCTGTATTGATATGTGTACTCGTTGGCCTGAGGGCATACCTCTAAAGAATACTTCATCTGCTAGTGTTGAAGAGGCATTGTGGTTTATTTTTTCACGCATAGGTTTTCCGCGTAAGATCTTGTCTGATCACGGAGTTCAATTCATATCTGAATCTATGTCCTAGGTCATGAATTTATTGGGTATTGATAGATCTCTTAGTTCGATCTACCACGCAATGTCCAACGGATTAATTGAGCGTCAGAATAGGACACTCAAACAGTTGTTAGGAAAGATTACTCAAGACCATCCTGAAAATTGGGACAGAGTACTACCGGCTGCTCTCTTTGCGTATTGCGAAGTACAAAAGAAAGCTACTGGATTTTCTCCTTTTCAGTTAGTCTTCGGCGTTCAACCGCGCGGTCCAATGTCGTTATTACACGACTTACTTACTGAAGAGAATATCACAGATGAAACTCAATCCTCTTACGAGTATGTGATTTCTTTAAGGAAAAGAATTATAGATGCGTGTAGATTAGCTACCACATCATCAGAACAAGCTAAAGAAAAAGCTCGACTTTTTGCAAACAGGTATAGACGTCCTCGCCAGCTTCTTCCTGGTAATGAGGCATATGTCTTACTACCTTGTAAAGACAATAGTCTACTTATTACCTGGAGAGGTTCTTTTAAAATAATATCTAGAATCTCAGATGTCGATTATGTTGTCGATGTCATGGGAAAACATAAAACCTTTCATATTAATATGTTAAAGGAATATTATTCTCGTCCTGACTATCTTCAGTCAGTATTTCAAGCAACTGATGATCCTACACCTCCTATTCAACACTATTCTTCTTTGTCTGTCATACAAGAAGAAGAATCTTCTTTTCAAGATGTACCATTACCCATATCGGTGGTACCCCTTCATCCAACCTAAAGTTGGAATGATGTAACTATTTCTTCTGACCTTTCGGCTGATCAACATCAGCAAGTTTCTGCTATCCTAAAGTCTTATCAAGATGTTCTCACTGACATCCCAGGTCGTACGTCAGCTATTCAGCACGATATTCTATTGTCTGACGACACACCTATTCGAGTCCGTCCATACCCTATCCCTTTGCACTTTCGTTCTCAGGTTGATAAGGAATTGGATGAGATGCTAAAATTAAAAATAATTGAACCATCTACATCACCTTATTCTAGTTCTATGGTAATAATTAGAAAAAAAGATAACAATATTCGTCTTTGTGTGGATTATAGAAAGTTAAACAAAGTTACTCAGTTTGACGCAGAACCCTTACCTTTGTTAGAAGATTTATTGGGCAAACTGTCTAACTCCACTTTCTTCACTAAACTTGACCTGTCAAAGGGATATTGGCAAAATCCGTTGACAGAAAAGGCAAAGCCACTCACTGCTTTTTCTACTCCACGGGGATTATTCCAATGGAATTTTATGCCATTTGGTTTGGTAAACGCACCTGCTACATTTGTACGCATGATGCGTCGCATACTATCTCATCGTCCCGATGTCATTACATACATTGATGACATTTGTATCTTTAACGACTCATGGGATGAACATGTTACGGGATTGAAAACATTACTGTCCACGTTACAGTCATGTAACTTAACGGCAAAACCATCGAAAGCATTCGGGGGTTTTCACGAAATACCATTTTTAGGTCACCGCGTTGGTCACGGCCAGTTATACACTGAGGACAGTAATGTTTCTAAGATCCTAAACATTAATACACCGAAAACAAAGAAACAAGTAAGATCTTTGTTGGGTCTAATTCAATTTTATGCTAAATTCATACCTCATCTTTCAACTATTACTGCACCTTTCTTTGCTTTGTTAAAGTAGGGCGTAGCTAACGTGATTCGGTTGTCGGAAGAACATCAAATCGCGTTGGATACCATCAAGGCGTTTTTTTCCAAAAGCTCCTGTTTTAAGACTACCTAATGAAAATTTTCCTTTCATACTTCGCAGTGACGAATCTAGTTACGGGATTGGAAGTGTATTGCTCCAGGAATACGCAGGCACCTTGCACCCTGTGTTGTATGTATCGAGAAAACTAACGTCGACTGAGCAAAAGTATTCGGTTCTCGACAAAGAGCTTTTGGCTCTTGTGTGGTCGATAACGAAACTCCAGAGATATCTTCTTGGATCACACTTCATCGTCGAATCAGACCAAAAAGCACTTACTGCTCTGAATACCAAAGACGTCAAGTCAGCCAAATCTACTAGATATGCGATATCCTTGCAACCCTACAGTTTTACCATACGGGCTATACCTGGTTCACAGAACGTGTTAGCGGACATTCTATCCCGCTGCCCGAGTGAATCAAGCGAGTTGTTACGCCCTACAGAGAATGATACCTCTACGCATACAACGTCGCATTTGTAACATGATGATCATTGAACTGTGTTTAGTTGCAGCAGTAACATTTTGTATCTACCTAGACTTGTGAATAAAGTTGGAACATTCATTTGAAGTGCTATGATACAAAATCAGTGAATTATATATAACATTGATGAGAATATAACTTTGTAAAGTTATAACATTTTCTCCCGAAAGATACATTAAGTATTTATATAAACATTCGTATAATGTGATAGATTTAACTTTTCCCAGTGGAATATGTGGAATTTCTACGTGTTTGGATTCTAATATAAAGGAACTTCTTCTTTTATGGACTGCTTCCAAAGATAACATTGGATCTTCAGAAATTTATTAGAACTTATAACATTTTAATTAACTGAAACATTATTTAATGGATTTTAGCAAATAAACGTATTTAATTAGTTTAATATTTAATATAATTAACTAGAAGGATTTTAATACTAGCTATTAGATCGGGTAATTGTCACTCAGTAAAGATAGTGATACACCATTCGTAATTAAGTAATGCTACTAATTATCTTTAGACACAGTTAAGTGTGTTGATCACTTCAAGTGTTGTATTCATATTCTTTTATTTTTTCACTTCTCATTTTTTATGCATTCTCATTTCTTCATTTAAATCCTTGTATTAACATGTCTTTTTATTTGTTGTTGCATTTGGTTTCATTTAATCATCCTTAATGCTTTAATTTCTTTCATTTCTTCCACATTGTTCCAAAGTTGGTCAATAGTGATGATATGCTTTTTTGCATATATTTTGTTGAGTTGAGTTGAATTTGATTTTACATTCACTCTCTTATTATTGATTAATATATCTGTCAGTTATTATTAGAATATATAGCTGTTAACTTGATTCACCTCTCCGCGGTAATTAAAGAAAAAAATTTAATAGAATTAAATTTTTTGGGGGTGGTGGTAAGGAAGCTGTTGCGTCCTTTATGAGTCCTTAACATTCACAAGTAGTCATCAGGTCCTACTTTTATTAAGTGAGTACGCACCAACTAAGGTGGGTGATAGACTTTGTATATTTTATTTATCGCGCACGTAAATGCACAATTTTGTGTATGGGAATCTTCGGGCGCGCTTGTTGCCAAACAAGTTAGATGACGTAGGAGCTTTCATGAAGCAAGCCAGCATCTCATGTCAGACCTAGGGTCTGTTGATATTTTGTGTGTCCCCTTGGTATTGAGGCAAGAGATATTCTGGGACATGACTTCTTGTCAGAAGCCATTGTCGGCTTACACGAAACGTAAGCCCTTCCAGTACTTTAACAAGTGAATATATTATTTAATTTTCGTGACGTTATCCCAAGTTGGTATCTAGCTAGAACCCTCTCGCAAAGGTACTATAATGGATCAAATTAGGGAATCACTTCACTGAAAGCGTCCATATATTCTAAAGGATTTTATTGCTTCATCATTGTATTTCACTTATATGGATTATTGGAACGCCGTCGTACGAGTTACGGCGACGAAGAGAGGTTAATCAAGGATAGTACTTAACCTTTGTTGTTATTATATGCGCAAAGTGTGCGTGGATCTGAAATGTTTAAAGGTACCAGTCTAATTGTGTACCAGACCAATGTTCAACGACAGATTTGATATATGCATCCAAAGATTAGCAGAATGGATAATCCAAGAGGTCTTTTTCATTGACGCAAGGTCAAAACATATTATGTAAATGAAGTATTACCATGCAAGTACTATACATGCTCCATGTATTTTGAACTGTCACACCACGTGGAAAGTACTGTCTCGTCCAAGTATATCGTAAAAAAAATTATGTTTCAAGTTAACCTGAAGAGTTCTTCCATGTCCGTATTGGCACTGGTTGATGTGTCCTAATTGACATTTCAGTTCTCGGATTCTCAGTTTATTCAAACAACATTCGCGTTTACAAGTCAATAGATAACCGTCATATTGTGTACCATCCAAACTTCACAGCTGTCACATATCAACAATGGACACGATACCAATTTGGATTGCATTCTGCATAAAACAAAGCGGTCACAAATGAGCGGTTACACACGTCTATAATATATACCGCCTGTCGCCTCTCAGCCACAGCCCTTTCACTAGTACACCAAAAACTCAGCGTATTGTGGACTTTGAAAAATTCCTGGTGTTTTCTGTACCGCAGCGTTTATTGTCACGATTTCCATTGCCCATTGCGGTTGTTCCACAGCCAGCCTGATGCCTTTTCGGCAGTTTCACTAAGCCTCTTCAGTGCCCTTGTTCTCGACTGTCCTCCTCAGCCCCAACAGTTTCAATAGATCATACACTGATGCAGTCACAAGCCCTCTTGCGCCCACTTCAACAGCCATGACCCTTGCAGTGAACCCATCGTGTCTCAGATCCGCGGCCAGATCACTATACTTGGCCGCTTTGAACAAATGTTGCTCGTCTAATCTTGATTCAAATGGCACGGTCAGTTCAATTAGTATGACCTGAAGCGTTGCTGAAGATTGAAGCACTATATCCGACCGTCTCCGCAATTTTCTGATACTCTCTGGATATGCCCCTCGTCCAGGTAGGTCTACCGCCATCTCCCAGTCGTTTGCACAGTCAAGAAGAGAGGGTAAACTGCTACCAGGTTTACTCGGTTTGGGGTGTGCTGACTTTCCTGCCCTCAGAAAGTATGTATTTGCGGTGCTATGCCTGGGTTTGCTATTCGCCTTCATCCTTGCCAGGTCTATTGTCGCAGCAAGCTCATTTAGCACTTTGTTATGGTGCCAAGTATATATATATATATATATATATATATATATATATATATATATATATATATATATATATATATATATATATATATATATGGTAGATCTGTAGAGGGCTGAGTGTTGTTAAAGTAGATTCCAAAAGCTGCTGGGTTGCCGACCCCTGCACTAAATTAAGAACCTCCAGAGGTCAAGGCTGAACATTCTTGAGGCAGGAAGTGACCTAGCTATAATACAGATATTCTTAGGGGAAGGAGGTCATCGAGGATATCAGGGGGTTAAGGTACCGGGCCTTGACGCATTATATTTAAAACAGATCCTGAGATGGCGGTGGAGGTATCAAAGCCACTGTTTACACCGGTATGGTGGCCAGCGACAACCACGCTGGAGTGAAACAGGGTAATAGTCGGATTGCAGGAGGGTGGTGGACCTTACTGAATGCAGCGGTTGGAGAGGAGTTGCTCTGCTATCGGTGTCCGGCGAAGTATTGGGCTGGATAACTGTTCGTGTAATTTTAGGAGCCTCTGCCGTGGGCTGCAGAGCGGGCAGGCAGGATTTGGAAGTAGTGAACATTATACGGACCATGTCTTCTCCATTGGGAACATAATGGAGCGTTGTTCGGGGTGGCAGAGACAACTGTGTATCAGCTTTGTTGATTTTGAAAAGGCATTTGATAGCATTCACAGGGGCAGTCTGTGGGACATAGGGAGGGCTTATTGAATCCCTGGGTGCATATTGTCCATCGTCACAAGCCTGTACACAAATTTAACACGCAGTAATTTACGGGGCAACCTAACTTTGAGGGGAAAAAGGGAGTGCAGATAGAATACTCCTTATCAACTCTCAATTTTAAACTATCATAGGCAGGGTGATGCGCCAGACAATAAGGGTTTCCACTAGAGGACTGCGATGGACAACATTCTCTACACTGGAGGATCTCGAGTACGCAGATGACGTTGCACTATTTGCACACTCGCGTCGGCGCGTCGGGGTAAAAACTGACGGTTTGAGCAGACCTGGCCAACGGGTGGGACTAGACAGGTCGTGACACTCGGTATGAGAAATTATGTGCCCGTGTTATTAAGAGACTGTGGGCTGGGAAATGCAGGCAAAAGTGGGAGAAACGGTGGCATCAGATGGCTGAAACAGTAGAGACATCTTCGCACGAATAAAATGAGGCGCAGTGATCCTGTATGTAGCAGTAGCTTTTGTTTTGTGAAGCTTAGGAGTTTCTGTCTGGCAGTTAATCAACATAGATTTGATTGTTGCTCTAGTTACTGGCATACGACTCATATTTCGCCATCTTATTAGATTGTCTACCTCGCTTTGAAAAGCATTTTCCAGTGCCACGCAGTCACTGTCAATACCAGGTACAGTTTTCTAGATAATTATAAGTTCTACCTACTTTACCTAATTTCATGATTTTATATAACGCACCCTCCCTCCAACACTCATCATATGCTCTCGCTACATCAAGTAATTTTGCTACTTTAATTTCTTTCTTTTTGAAGCCGGTTTTAACATCATGTTACATATCCAACAGTTGCTCTATTGTACTCGTACTATGATGGTTCCCAAAGCCAGCCTGTGTTGCACTGCACAAATTGTGCTTTTCTAAGTGAAATTTTAATCTGTTGTAAACTATTGTTTCTAACATTTTTCCTAGATGCGATATTAACGATATTGTCCTGTATGAGCTGACATCATGTGTTTCCTTATCTGGCTTTAGTATGGGGATGACTACTGCTGTCTTCCATGAACATGGGATTTTTCCCGTGTGCAATATTTTGTTGTAGAGGGACGCTATCACCCTTAGAGTGGTGTTTGGTACCTTTTCGAGGATTTCATAGCTCAGAATGTCTTGTTCGGATGTTGTTCTGGTTTGTCGTGCTAAAGCTCTATCTTTTTAATCTACTGTAATATCTTCATTTAAAAAATTAGCGTCCTGTTTGCTGCCCGTATTTTCGTCTTTTAATGTTTTTAACATAATTGTTCGCTTTTTTTTTATCTCTGCCTTATCTAGATTGTCTACTGAACTAACCTAATAGAAGTATTTAGCTAGCACGTTAGCTTTTTTCTACCTGTTTCAGCTCTCTCTGGTATTTTAATTGTTGGGATAATAAATTTCTTGTTCTTTCCTTCTTTAATTGCTTTTAATTTTCTCCAAACTGTAGTTAATTGTGACCTGTGATTTAAAATTGACAAAATGGACTTCACTTCTTTTATTTAGCTCTGAATATTTTTTTATTTGTTTCATTTCTTATTTTTTTATATTCTGTGTAGTTTTCTTCAGTTCTGGCTTTTCTATTATTTACCAGGACGCTTTCCACAATATTACTTGTTCTCAGCATCTTTCTGTCAACCAAGGTACTGGATTTTTATGCTTCTTTCTTTTCTAATGTTTACCTTTTTGTGTTGGTATTAGAGTGACGAGGCATATTTCTGTTGTGTATACATTTTATTGCTATTTTTAAAATCGATATGTTAATCTTTCTGCACATATATCTACACTTTTAGACTCAATTTGTTCTTTGCTTAGTTTACTTAGTACTAATTGGAAGGACTCCCAGTTTGCTTTTTTGAAGTTGAATGTAGGTCTAGAGCTTCTTGGACTAAGTCTTATTTGTCGTTTAGATTTATTTCTATGGGCAAGTGGTTTGAGCTGGAGTCATTCAGTACTTATAATGTAGCAGAGGCTAGGTTTGGTGTAATAATACTTATATCTACTGTTGTATCTACTCCTCTGCTGCATGGTTTAATCCTTGTGATTGAGCCATCATTTAGTTTGATTAGCTCAGCTCTTTCAATGTAGTCCAACAGTCTCTTTCCTGCTAGATCATTACTGTTGTTACCCCATGCATTGTAGTGGACATTGACATTTCCTACCAATAACGTTCTGCTAGTTATTTTGGTTCTGATATCTTCTATATCAAGGTCAGTTATATTTCCTTTTGGGCTATATATATTTATTATCTTTAACTCTCCTGGTTCGCTGTCTATATTTATAGTTATTCCTTCCACAAACTGCTCCCATTTTAATATTTTGAAATCTTCATGTACTAAAAAAGCCACACCGCCTTCTCTTCCCTCTCGTCTATCATTTCTAAGAATGTTACACCCGTAATAGTTGAGTGTGTGTATCGGGCTCAGGAGTGTCTCTTGTCTATCATTTCTAAGAATGTTACACACGTGGTAGTTGAGTGTGTGTTTGGAGCTCAGGAGTGTCTCTTGTCTATCATTTCTAAGAATGTTACACACGTGGTAGTTGAGTGTGTGTTTGGAGCTCAGGAGTGACTCTTGTCTATCATTTCTAAGAATGTTACACCGGTGGTAATTGAGTGTGTGTTTGGAGCTCAGGAGAGTCTCTTGTATTGCGAAGATTGGTGTTGACTATTGTCACACAAGAGACATCAGGTTCTTCCTGACACCCGTACATTTTCACTGAACTACTTTGATAGATCTATGGTCTTTAGCCTCCATGTTATATGGTTAGCTTAGTTCTGTTGTTGTTTTTATTTGATTCATTGATAAGAGATCTACTTTTGTTGTTTTTCCCACTATCTCTCTTTTTTGTCCACAAACTCCTCATTCCAAGAAGCCATTTTACTCTGCACTCTTTCTACGAGGTAGGAGTAGTTCCACTGTTTCCTTTATTTTTTCTTCCATATTTTTCATTGTTTTCCTAGTTTATAAACATGTTATTCTCTTGCCATTTTTCCTGTGTCAAAAGAACTTTTTCCATCTCTATTTTTTTTTTAGAATTTCTTCATTAGCCTCTTTAATTTTTGCCTTTTTATATTAGGTCTCTCTCTATTGCCTGTTGTGCTGTTTTATATTTTTCTATTACCAGCCTTTTTGGCTGAGGTATATTCTGTCTCTTCTGTGTTTTTATCTTCTTTACTGTTGATTATGCGTGTTTTACTTTCACCTTCGTTCTGTATTTTCTCCTTTATGTCTTTTACTTCAGTTGTTTTTTGTATTATTTGTTTCTTAATGTTATTTTTTGGTAGGTTATGGAGATGGCTGTTTATTTTCTTTGATTTTCCAGAATGGTGTGTTTGTTACTAGTGATTCTTTGAGTATGCGTTTTTCTCTTGACAGATTGTACAACCTTGATACCTGGTACTGTGGTTAACTTGGTATTTTGCACATCTTTTGTTTTTGTTTTCTTGTTTTTAGTCTTTGTCCTCCTTAGCCATTGTGCAGTCTCCAGGTTTGTGTGCTCCCTCACAGAAACTGCATCGTGTTGCACTTTTACAAACATGCTGCATATGGCTAAAGCATTGACAGTTCTTGCATTGGATAATGTTAGATATGAAGATTTCTGTCTTTTTTGGTTCTCTGGCGGAGTTTGACCTCCTTGGTTATTTTTGTACCTATTATGCTTATCACTACCACTGCAGTATTCTTGTGTTGATTACTTTTTACTCCTTCTACATTTTCTATCTTTATTTTTGGGTTTTCGTTCACTACAGTATCTGGATCTCCTCTTCTGTTAGGTTAGGATCGACTCCTTTGAAAATAAATTTTCAAATTTCTTTGATCAACTTAATTTATATCTTTATCTTTTGTGTAAGTAGCACTTCTTTAGAGTTACTCCTCAGCTTCTCCATTAGAGTAATCACTTTTTCTGTGTTGTTTAATGTAAGTATTACTCAAGTTTTTGGGTTTTTGGATGTTGTCAATGGATTTTTTTATCTACTGCCTTTTCCAGGATGTCCAATATTTTGTCATCCAGGAGAGCTCCAAGCCTGGCTTCTGTTCCAGCCTCCAGCTATTTGTGTGATTTTTAACTCTTTTTTTTGTGGTTTCCTTCAGACTGCGGTTGGAGTATTCTTTATTTTCTCCTCCTCTGGTGTTCTTACGTCGTTTAGTTGGGTTTTCCTGGTTGTTCTAATCTTCCCTGTGTCTTGTGTGTTTGTTAGCCGTCTGTGTTCCTGAGTCTTCACTTTTGTTGTTTCTGCTTACTGTAGCTTTTATTTCTGGTCCTCCTTTCAGTTTTTTCCTTATTGCCTCTATCCTGTACTTTATTTCTGTGTCACTGACTTTAGGGCTCGTGGTTTGGTTTTTTCTGTCTGATTCGGTGTTTTGTCCTTTTCAGTTGTCTTGACCACACTTGTCCTTCCTTACTGATCATCGCTGGCATTGTGTTTTTATTAATTTTGTTGTCTTTCTTTTTTTCCGTTAGTTCCATTTGTTTTAATTTGTTACTACTATTTTTATTATGTGATTAGTCTTTATGTACTTAGTGTTTATCCCTTGTCTCACTGTTTTATTCTTAAATTATGTATACATCAATTTCTTTTTTTTTTCATTCTTTTAAACCTATCGAGTAGACCTAACCGACGAAATTCACGTACAGTTTAATTCTATGATCGCCTTGTTGAACACTTAATTAACGCAAGTTGTCATTCTAATTGGGTCTGGTCAATTTAAATTATTTGCTTAACGAATAATATAAATTATTAACATTTCACTAATTTTGCTAGTAAGTTACGATTATGGTACTAGACAAACTTAACTTATTGCTATTTCCTAACGGTTAAGGAAAACAAGATGGCTGCTGTACCTCACCAACGAAAACTTCACGTGGTATCTGCACCTATTTAATCTTTTTCACCAATATTCCTAATTGTGACGTCATGGATGTTCGATCCCAAGTCCACTCCCTCAGTATTATTTTGTTTCTTTAATTTTCTCTTCCTCCCTTTCAATTCGCTTATTATTTAGTAATGTTTTGCCCTTTTATTCATTATATTACTCTATATGCTAAATCTTGTAGAGTGAAGTCTCTAACACTCTACTGCCCTACGAACGTATCTGATTTACACGCAAAATTGTTTACGTTCCGCAAGGTACATGCGATATAACCAGGTAAATATACTAGTCATACGCTTATCTTTTCTCTCAGTCTGACTACTCTTTGAAACGCGGCGGTCCAACATTTGACACCAGTGAAAAGCTGATGACCTTATTGACACAAGCTTGTATGTGTGTACGAGGAAAAAATACAACATTGTCTGACCAGACATATGTCTGGCGGAAGCACGCAGATAAATGCGATAATTGGATAAGCTGTCGGGGTAGAAATCTTGGCGGAAGACATTACGCCAGGACAACATGGTCACAATATTGTAGAGGCAGATAGGTGCAGCCGGAACAATATTACGTCTTATTATAAAGAGGTCACGCGTGGAATTTTAAATTTAATATTAAAACACGCGAGAGGAAATTTGGAATTGAAACTTCTCCACCCAAACAGTGCCAGAGGTATTTGATTGGTTTGAAGTGAGATGCAGGAATATACACTGCATTATATTGGAACATTCGGCGAAAACACCATTTGTGATTTGAACTGAGAATGAGAGAAAAAATGTAGAGAACTCAGTAACACAGAACAAACAGCTCCGCAACTTCATACGAGCAACTCCCATCAGCCAGGAAAAAACGGATCGGACCTAGAATTCCTATATCAGAAGCAATATATTGACAGTATTTTAGCATTTCTGAAACCTTAAGAGTAAACCCGAATATTTAAGTACAGACTGTAAAACTTCAAGGACCAGGACTTTATAATTACAAACTTTAAAACTTCAGGGACCATAACTTTATGAATACAAGACTGGAAACTTAGGAATTGGATCATCAGTCATGAGAGAAATAATATCCCAGATTAAGCGTATCGCAGATACACCCGTCGAAGAGGAATTACTAGTTTCCAAGGCCAAGTGTATCAAAGAACACCGTCATAAAAGGAATTTCTCAGACGAAATTGATTCGAGAGCATATGCACCGAAATCGCTCGCGTCCATCTGAAATCTGCGCAAGGAGATTGTGCATTCGCAAAAATTTAAAGTAAGTGTAAAAAATTTATTTACTTACTTAGTCGTTCCCCTTCTACCGTGAGGTGTAGAGGTTTGGAAGAGAGAGCGCCAGACTATCCTATCGGCTGTCTTCCTTCTGGCCTGGTTCCATTCTAGTCCTCGGTCCTTCAAAGATTGTCTAATGTTTTCCTCCCAGCGGACTCTGGGTCGTCCTCGGGGTCTGGATCCTTGGCTCTTTGTTTCCCATGCTTGTCATGGTATCCGATCTTCTCCCATTCTGCAGACATGGCCAAACCATCTTAATTGGGACTGTTCTACATGGGTCTGCAGGGGATAGGATTTAAGGCCTTGACGTATCGTCTGGTTGCGTACCATGTCTCTTCTTGTTACTTCAACCACCTTTCTCAGATACCGCATTTCTGAGGTTTGGATCTGGCTTTTATGGGTTGTAGTCATTGCCCATGACTCGAATCCATATGTCAAGACTGGGACATAGGTGGAGCGGTATACAGCCATCTTCGTTTTCTTACCAACCTCTCTCTTGATGAGGAATCGTCGATTTATGGCCTGAAAAAGTCTCCCAGCTGCTGCTTTTCGAGTGGCCAACTCTTCTTTGATGCCTCCCTTTCGGCCTATAATAGCTCCAAGGTATTTAAAGTAGTCGACCTGCTCCAGGACCTGTTCTCCCAGCTTAATCTGATGTCTTCTTTCTTCTCGTGATATCACCATGGATTTTGTTAAAAAATGTATTTACTAATGTAAATGCTACAGGTTTTTGCTAAGTGGTTATATATGAGGCTGGCAACCTCAACATATGAAAATAGTTTTTCATAAACCACTACAACAACAGCTGATGATTGCTTCTGGCTAGTCGTGCGGGAAACCCGGCAGCAGAGTGACCCCAGACTAAGATGGGAGTAGGGACAAGTAATGAGTGATGATTTCATCACAAGTGCCTAAGGTGTAACATATTATCTTGTGAGATTTATGTCCCTTTTTTAATTGTAATTTAGGCAAATCATTATTCACGGACTCCAGACACAGTTTCCTAGTTAACACCAAGACGGATATTGGTGAACTGTTATCATATTCCCTGATTTACACTGTCTGCTCGGGAATTTAATTCTTCTGAGAGGTCTAATTTACTGTATGAGGAATTCGATTTTTTTAAAGTCTTATTATTGGTTTGCTTTCGTTTTGTTTGTTTGTTTCTTTTTTTTCATTTTCTCATTTAATTTGTTTTTGTTTCTTCCATCTATTTAAAACAAAACATACTTTGATTACGATGAATATTGCAAATGTATGATGTTATATTACTTTTTTAAGGATAA
Source organism: Oreohelix idahoensis (assembly GCA_024509875.1). Lineage (NCBI taxonomy): Eukaryota > Metazoa > Mollusca > Gastropoda > Stylommatophora > Oreohelicidae > Oreohelix > Oreohelix idahoensis. The sequence continues at coordinate 70,432 of JAMPIV010022296.1, forward strand.
ATGATTAAATAATGCTTGGAGTAATTGTGGGGATGAAAGGATACCGTATACACGATGAGAGAGAAAGAGAGAGAGAGAGTGAGAGAGAGCGAGAGGAAGGGCAGAATGTCAGACGAGCCTACATGACCATTTCTTAACCCTTTGAAAATAAAATTCGTTCGTTCGTTCTTTCATCCACGCTAGGCCTGTACTAGAAGATGACAACACAGAAGGGACAGAACAAAACCTCATTCAAGCTAGGCAGGTACTAGAAAATGACAACACAGAAGAGACAGAAAAAAATCTCATTCAAGCTAGGCAGGTACAGTACTAGAAAATAACAACACAGAAGAGACAGAACAAAACCTCATTCAAGCTAGGCAGGTACTAGAAGATGACAACACAGAGGAGACAGAACAAAATCTCATTCAAGCTAGCCTGTACTAGAAAATGAAAACACAGAAGAGACAGAACAAAACCTCATTCAAGCTAGGCAGGTACTAGAAGATGACAACACAGAAGAGACAGAACAAAACCTCATTCAAGCTAGGCCTGTACTAGAAAATGTCAACACAGAAGAGACAGAACAAAACCTCATTCAAGCTAGGCAGGTACTAGAAGATGACAACACAGAAGAGACAGAACAAAACCTCATTCAAGCTAGGCAAATTCAAGCTAGGCAGGTACTAGAAGATGACAACACAGAAGAGACAGAACAAAACCTCATTCAAGCTAGGCAGGTACTAGAAGATGACAACACAGAGGAGACAGAACAAAACCTCATTCAAGCTAGGCAGGTACTAGAAGATGACAACACAGAGGAGACAGAACAAAACCTCATTCAAGCTAGGCAGGTACTAGAAGATGACAACACAGAGGAGACAGAACAAAACCTCATTCAAACCAGTCAGGTACTAGAAGAAATAAAAACAGCACAACAAGCAATAGAGAGAGAGAGAGCTAACTATAATTAATAGAGATAAAACAATCTAATTTAAAAATCCTTAAAAAAAATAGAGATAGAAATAGCTTTGTTGACGCACGGAAAACGACAAGAGAATGTAATGTTCAAAAACCAGGAAAAAAAATATGGAAGAAAAAATTAAGGATACAGTTGAACTACACATACTTAACCTCGTAGAAAGAATCTAATGAAAACAATAATATACTGTAACTAAGCTAATCATTCAAAATGGGATCTAAAGACCTTAGCAATATCAAAGCAGTTCAGTGGAACTGTAATGGTGATGGGGAGGAGGAATGTAGAACCTGGTGTCTCTTATGGGACAATATAAGGAGGAAAAACCCATCTTTGGAATACAAGAAACCTCCTGAACCCCAAACAAGAACTGAACTACCGAGGACATAAAATAATTAGAAATGATAGACCGGAGGGAAGAGGAGGGGGTGTGGCCTGTCTAGTACATGAAGACTATACAGTTATAAATTAGGAACAATTCAACACAGAAAATATTGAAGGAATAAGTGTAACAGTAGACAGTGAACCAGAAAATTTAAAAATAATTAAAATGTATAGTCCCAAGGGCAAGATAACTGATAAGGACATAAACATTATTAACACACAAATAGACAAAAGATCATTATTGGTAGGTGACCTAAATGCATACCATGAGGCATGGGGTAATAACTAATGATTCAGTAGGAAAAAGGCTGTTAGACTACATTGAAAAAGCTGAGCTAATCAGATTAAATGATGGCTCAATGACAAGGATTAACCTATGGAGTAGATACAGCAATAGACATAAGTATTATTACACCAAACCCAGCCTCTCCTAAATGGGAAGTACTGAATGACTCAAGTTCAGACCCATAGAAATAAACCTAAACGACAAATACAGAACTAGTCCAAGAAACTCCAAACCTACATTCAACTTCAGAAAAGAAAACTGGGGGTCCTTCCAATTGGAGCTAAGTAAACTAAGCTTATAACAAACTGAGTCTATCAGTGTAGATTTATTTGCAGAAAAACTAACAAATGAGATTTAAAAAATAGCAATAAAGTATATCCTAAACAGGAATATGCCTGATCACTTAAAACCAACAAGAAAAGGTAAAGATAGGGAAAGAAACAAAGATAAAAATCCAGTACCATGGTGTACAGACAGATGCTCAGAACATCTGAAATTGGGGGAAAGGACCCTGATAAATTATAGAAAAACCAAACTGAAGAGAACTACACCAAATAAAAAAAAATAAGAAATGAAACAAATAATATTCAGAGTAAAGAAAAGAGTTAGAGAACATTTTGTCAAACATTAAATCATAGGTCACAAATAACTACAGTTTTGGAAAAAAAACTAAAAGCAATTAAAGTAGGAAACTACAAGAAATTAAAAATCCTTACAATTAAAATCCCAGAGAGATGACTACACATATACCTTTTCACTGACTTAATCCCTGCGACCAAAGCCGTCTCTCCCCTGTAATTTAGTTGATTACTGTTACGCCTAAAACTAGTAAGTACTTTGTTACTTTCTTGGAACACTCGTATTCCATTGGCTACAGGCCTTCAAAATTTTTTACTTGTTTGATTTTTGACTATTTTAAATTCGTACTTTCTCTGTCCTTTAATTACTTTGTTAGATTTTGAGTGTTGTGGGAAACTGTGCATGACTGCTTTTGTGTGACTATTTTCATATACTCCTGACAGTTTCAGTCCATTTCAATTGTTAGTAGTGCCTATGCCAAGTGTTTCGTTAGTTAAGTACTAACATTTTTACTTTCACTTACCTGGTAAAGTTAATTAGTCTAAATATTCGTGATTTTCCTGTTAACACTGCTTTTGTTATTGATATTTTTAAACCTCCTATCCAAATTAAATGCATACAAATAAGACAAAATTGCTAATTAATGATAGCTTACGGCTGGGTCATCTAAACATTTATCATCTATTAGGCAAACTTCCTGAACTTACACGAATTCTGAATCAAAATTTTCATGTAGGCCTACTGATGAAAGTTTTGTAACAGACCAGCAACAGGCGGTGTATATTTTAAGAGGTGTTTGGCACATAATTTCAGTTGCTAGCGCGCAGTGGCTAGCCTCGTCGGCTTTGCGCAGGTGTGTCGGTGTCTGTCCCTAATTGTGTGCGACGGAACGAACGGAGTAATTTGTCTTCTCTTTGTTACTTTCTCAATTGCCTCCACGGCTGGCGGAGTTGTGGATTTTAAAGTTGCTACCAAAGTGAAATGGGTTCATTTTCGATACAAGACAACAGGAGGCTGAGACACTTGGGAGTCATGACCCAAGTGGGCCCGCCCTCTTAGAGTGTAAAAGAGTATACTGGGCCGAAACACTTGTCGGATGGGGGGAACCTCCTCTGATGGTCAGATTGCCTCCTGTTGTATCGCTCTGTAAAGAGTTTCCTATCATTCACGTTTTTCGACTTTCGGAAAGTCGTTTGAATGATAAAATATCAGATGATGATAACTGCACTACGAGGCTTTAAAACTGTTCGACGAGACTCAAGTAGAAAGCTAAAAACAGGTATTGTAGTATGTATATTTCCACTTTTATTAGTTATCGCCGCAGAAGCGATTTAGAGACAGAAGAGACCGAGTGCATATGGTTAGAAATAAAATTACAGAGTCAGGGACACTTTCTAGTCGGGTATCTTTATAGAAATCCCAGTGCAGGAACCAGCTGGTACGAATATTTCACCACTATAATGAACAAAGTATTTGCCACTGCTAAAGAAATTATTCTTCTAGGCGACTTCAACATTGACATGCACAACACAAGCCAAATGTGGGAAAACATCAAACTATCTTACAACATAACACAAATAGTCAACCAGCTTACCAGTGTATCAAAAACATCATCCACAACAATTGACCACATCTACGTCACCTGTGCAGAAAATATTATAGAATGCTTTGTTCCTATTGTCGCAATGAGTGACCGCTATCCAATATGTTGCACGTGGTCAAAGAATAAATATAAAGCTCGCATCAATAAACATGTAAGCATTAAATTTAGAAGTTTCAAAAATGTCAACCGTGAACTATGTTTACATGATTTGCGAGCTGCACCTCTAGCCAGTGTTTACCAGCTTTCTGATCCCGTTGACGCCAAGCTCATTGGACACGTATCGTTCATTGTGTGTTTGATAACCACGCACCAACTAAAGAAGTTCGTGTGAAACGACAGATCAAATATCATTGGACCACACAAGCAGTGCTAGAAGCCATGAGGCTGTGAGATCGAGCTCACAAAAATAAGGACTTTAACACATACAGAGCACAAAGAAGCAAGGTAAATTATTTAATTGTCGCATAGAGATTTATGATCAATAAATTTTCTATTTTCTTTTTTCTTTCTACCCGTGTCCTCTACTTTATTATCGCTCTTTCATCCTTTTCATGTTTTTCGCATTCGTTCGTTTGCGAAAAATATTTACTTTCCCATTTTCACTTTACCGTTTCTTTTCTCATGCTTGAAATGCATTCTATTACGTGAGATGTCAGCCCCTGCAGTAGACGATATACTGTGTATATTCGCTTTCGCCAGACATGATGGCAGACATATCGTCTACATTTTAACCTGTCACAGCGTTTCTTCAGACTAGTCTCTCGACGTGAAGTGTGATATGACACTCATGCAGCGCTCTGAAATGAGACATATAGTCTGATATTTTCTTCTGACACGAAGCTTCTACGGTAGATTCTCAGCGCTAGATGTGGGAAGGCGCCACCACGGGCGCTCTACGGCCAGTTTCGTGTAGTGAGGTGTCAAGACGCGTCTTGGCTTGTTATGGCCAGCGTCTGAGTTGGTGGGAAGTGTTATAGAGAGAGAGGGGAGAAGGGGAGGCTATTTCGGGTTTTGGAAATAACGCACATCCTTTGTCCGTTTAACTCTTTCATTCCAGAGTTATTTTGCACGCTGTGCCAGACTTTTTTGTGTGCAGAATTGTATAGAGTGAAGTGTTCATCTTTCAGTCTTACTTTTTTTTTGTGAATTTTCCTTTGAACATGTACTTATTATATACCAAACTGTAGGGAAATTGATAGAGAATTGAAATAAATAATGTCTTTGGTAGTATTAACACAAGTATGTTCGGTATACTTAAAACATTTTGCATGTAAAATTGAAAAACGCTAAAAAGTTGACAGTATAATACGATCTTACCAAAGACAAATTACTGTTGTAGACAATGAAACTTTCTTTTTAGTCTTCAAACGTCAAGTTAATCCATATACAAAGTTAAAAAAAAACATGCTTATGGCCACAATTAGTGCATTTAATGTTATTCACACCAGTTTTTCTGTGGTCCTTTGTAAGAAAAAAATAAATTATGCAATCGTGCATTACGTAATTGTCAAACAAATAAAGAAGAATAACGTCATATAAAAACTTTTTTACTCTTGTTTAATGTTTTAATAGTATCCCTAGCTTCATCTTCTACCAAGAACTAGTGATTAGATGTTACGGTAGGTCTAGTTTTGTTGCATTTTGATCGGCCAGAATATGACTACGCCCACTCATCAACTAAATCTAGTATGTCTAGCTTTTCTGCACAGATTCCGTATTTTGACAACAAACTGTGACTACCAAACAATCATCATCAATGTCAGCAATGTTTCAAAGTAGTTTGACACAGTTATCTGCTTAGGAGACTTAGAAAATGCAAATATAAAGCGTGACATATTTCTCTAGCAATAACAACGAAAAACGCAAACACGCAAATCTTCACAAAAATTGTGATAATAACGTCAAAACACGCACATGTGCTTATTAACTACAGTCAAATTAGTTGTTTAAATAGTAGCCGAAGTCATTCTACGAGTTTTAATATATGAACTGCATAAAACGGAGGATTTTTAGGGTTTATTCGTGATAAAATAAAAACCACGCTGTGGGCGTTGCTCTGGCACGGCGCGTTGAATTTTGCAACGCTCAGAGCGTTGGTCTGGAGTCAAAGAGTTAAGATATATCTTAACCAGAGTTTTAGATTTCAGTCACTCAGTAACTTAGCAGTCAAGACTAGAACGACCTCGTTCGATTCCTAAGTATCTCTGTTAATAGAAGCATCAATTAGTTGGTCGAAGTGTCCTACGTTCGATTAATTGAGTGATTTAAGGGATAAATCGCGTTTTTCATTTTAACTAGTTAGATTTTGTGCAGAGAAATTAATTTATAAGTTTGTTATATTCTCTAGCTGACGTGTTTCAGTGGAAAGCAGAATAAATTATTATTTCTAGCTTAAAACTCATGCAGCTATAAATAAATTTAATGTAACTGCTAATAACCCGTAGTGAATATTTCAACTAAATTATAAATGCCCGATTCATCATTGAGTATTGACGAAAAAGTATGTATTTCTAATTCATGATGACTGAATATAACTTATTTCACGGGAAGTTTTAAACGATAAGTCAAGCCTCCGCTTGCCGTTTATAATGTAAGTTATAACCGTACTACATAGTATGTATAAATATTGCATATGTTGTTTTTCTTTATTCAGTGAAACTGGGGTGACCCAACTTTTCAAGCGTTGTAGTACAGAGAAATATCTGTGAAGAACTAAAACATTTTCCTTAAAGACTTGGTGTATAACCTTTACAAGAACTTTAACGGTTAAATGAAATAACGGGCCCATCGAGCCTGATTTAACTCTTCCAGAAAAAAACCTCGAGTACATGTTCAGCCTTTGTGGCAAGTAAGATATTACAATCAATAACTTTTCCGACACTGTCGACAAGTGGTGGTGTGACCAACTAAATTCCTATACTGAGATAAGGCACAAGACCTGACATTCCTCATTACTAGAAACCTAAGCTATTGACACTGTGCTCGCTGTTAACGGTCGTGCCTGGACAATTTTAATGTGACAGAACCAGATATCCTAAAATAAGTAGAACCAAGATAACGTTCCCTGAAGTAGTGAATTCAACCCGTCTTTTTGGAACTGGGGTTGTCTTGGCCACGGCTACCATTGAAGATTCTGTATATGCATGTCCTAAGAATTGTGTTTCCAGAAGTTGCTACCAAAGCTGTAAGTATGCATGAACGCACGTGATCACGGCTGACTGAATAGAGTGAATGCAGGACTGAGTAATTCCTTTATTGTTGTAGTTTGGTACCCATTTTTGCTGTCTTAAATTTTCTTTAGGCAAGTTTTGTTGCTTACAATATATTTCCTTAGGATAGATTATAGTATCAAAGTCTGTTCATACCTTTAATAGGGAAAATCATTAGACTACAGCAGATATATCCGTGACTCTTTGGGGGCTATCATCTTTTCTTCTAACAGGACTGTGGGCTAAACATCGAGGGAAAGGATCATACTGTGGGTCTATCATTCCTGTCGAAATTCCTTGACTTTATGACTATTTGTATATGTTTGATGTAATTTTATATGTTGTGATGGACGTTTATTTTGATCATTAAACTTCACAATTAAACTTAATCAGCGTGTTGATCAGCTCGTTCCCAAATATCTATATAATCATTGTTATAGTTTTCCTACGTCTGTGTGTCTCACTGTCGTCAATTGTGTGTGTGCACGTGAGTGGTAACATATATATTAATATATGTAGTCAATAGACTGTCTGACTACTCTAAATCTGTTGTAGAAGATAGGCTGAGAAAGAGAGAAGATTCTCGATTTCAGAGACAGCCTCTATTGATTTCTACCATCTCACTCGTGGAACTCTATTTCTATTATTATCTCTCACTGTGGCTATCACTCATTCTAATCTATTCAGAAGGGACCAACCCAAGTCTTAATTCCCCTATCAAAAATCTACGACATTAATACGTAAAGAAAAGAAAACATACTTTAAAATCTTAGTTCAGAACAAAACAAACAGTAAAGATATGTGGAAAGCAATCAACACCCTAGCAAACAAACAATTTGCCAGACTTGTTAACCCCCAGTACCTCATTTACTTGTACAAACTTCAGCACTTACTTTCATGCAGAAATAACTAGTCTTAAATCTACGATACCAGATTCCCCTTGTAACCTAGGCCAACTATCAGCTTTCTGTGAGAACAAATGCACAAACACAATCCCATCCGACATTGGGTTTAAGACATTTAATGAAGTGTATAACTATCTTCAATGCCTTAAAGAGAATAACTCATCAGGACTTGTCGGAATCAGTAATCGAATGCTGCGCTTTGCTGTGCCAGTTATTAGTGATTCACTAATATACATATACAATCTATGTATCGCAAAGAGTTACTTTCCGTCGCACTTTAAAGTCACTAAGGTATATCCTCTTTTCAAACCTGGTAACTTTGGTAACTATAGGCCAATCTATCTATTATCATCGCTTTCCAAACCACTCGAAAAACACATACATAAAATAACATTACAACACCCAGTTAACAACGACTTGCTAATTGATAGTCAGTCGGGGATTAGACCTAAACTTTCATGTCACACTGCTCTAACTAAGATAATAGACAACTGGCACCTAACTATTTACAACGGTAACATGTGTGGAACAGTCTTTGTAGACTTTAAAAAGGCATTTGAAATGATGGATCACGCTATTTTAATTAGAAAACTAGAAACATCAAAAGTAAACTTTCAACTAGTGACAATAACTAAATCATTCCTGTCAGACAGAAACATGTAGTTTCTTACAATAACTCCTAATCAAACCCAGCAGTAATAAATACAGGCGTTTCTCAGGGTTCTATACTTCTTCTCTTTTTGGCCATATATATTAATGACCTTCCACTACACATCAAGCACTCCTCCTGTGACCTGTTTGCAGACGATTGTACTGTTTACAAGAGTGATAAAAGTTGTAACACACTCGAACTTTCGTTACAAAAAGATACAGATAATCTGATTAAGTGGAGCAACGGAAATCTCATGCTATTAAATATCACTAAAACAAAATGCATGTTAATATCAACTAGACAAAAATTACAAAATTCAGAGAAAACAACACTTCAAATCTACATTGGTACCTCACTAACTGAAAACGTTAATGAACATAAAACTCTAGGTATAGTCGTTGACCAGCGTCTAAATTGAAACTCACATGTACATGCACTGACCAAGCAAACGGCACAAAAGGTTTACCAATTAGCTAAAATCAAACATTTCCTAGATGAAGACGCACGGAAATTGTTATATATTTTTCACATGCAAGCAAACCTTGACTAGACCCTATTGCTCCACAATCTGGGATGGTTGCTCAATGTCCAACACAAAGAGACTCCGTTCACTACAAAAGCGTGCAGTACAGTACGTCTAGTCTCTGACAACTGCCTAACTCAGTGTGTAGACCTAACAAAAATATCCAGATACTGCCCTTAAGATAGCGTCTTCTGTTCAACAAAGCTAAATTTGTTCACAAACTCTTGTCACACAATGCTCCAGCATATCTGTGGCCAATGTTCAAATACAACAAAAGACGCAGTCAACGATTTAGCAAATTGCACGTACAGAAGCCTAGGCTTGACGTATTCAAGAACAGCTTAGCGTACTCTGCTGCTCATCTTTGGAATTGTCTTCCACATAACCTAAGAAACAACCTCAGTCCATATTCATACAATCGTACTTCTCGAATCCTTTATGAGTTCTGATTACATGCTTCCCTAATCGAATTATCATTTCTAGGATGATTGCACTACGCATTTAGCTTTCATTTCCCGCCTTGTCATTCATTCATTTATTCATAACCCTCCACTCCCAAAGGAGCATAGGCCTTCAACAAACACATGCCAAGTCCTCCTGTCACGTGCTATCATCTCAAGTTCTTTCCACGTTCTCCTCATAATGTTCACCTCTGTTTCCAGCTCTCTTCTCCATGTGCTTCTTGGTCTACCTCTACCTCTCTTGCCCTGGTGATTCCAGAACAAGGACTGCCTTGTAATGCTATCTACAGGTTTCCTCAGTGTGTGTCCAATCCATTGCCATCATCTTCTTCTCATCTCTTGTTCCACTGGCACTTGTCTAGTTCTTGTCATCAGTTCCACGTTGGTAACCTTGTCATACCATTTTAATAACTCTATTCTACGCAAGCACCCATTTATGAAAGTCTTTAGCTTTTTGGTTGTTGTCTTTGTTGTTCTCCATGTCTCAGAGCCATACAATAGGACTGACTTCACATTTGAGTTGAAGATTCTTATTTTCGTGTTGGATCCGATTTCTCTTGATCTCCATATATTTCCCTATGCAATGAAAGTTCTTCTTGCTTTTTGTATTCTTAGTTTGATATTACTGTCTGTCCCTCCAACTTTGTCTATATTGCTGCCAAGATATGTGTCCGATTCTACATCTTGTATTGGTGTTGCTTCAAGTTCAACCCTGTTATCATTACCTACATTTATTCTCATTATTTTTGTCTTCTCCTTGTGTATTTTCAGATCCAATAGCTGTGACCTCTCATTGAGTTTTTTGTTCAATTTGTCCTGCATCTTATTACTGTTATGGGACAGAAGAGCCAAGTCATCAGCAAAATCCAGATAATCTAACTGCTTATTCAGAGTCCACTGGTTGTGTGTTGTCGATGATCTTATAACCCAGTCTATTGCTAGTAAGAAAAGAAATGGAGACAAGAGGCATCCCTGTCGCACTCCTGTTCTTATCCCAAACGGTTCTGTAAGCTGTCCTTCATGAAGAACTCTGCATGTCATGTCTTCATTTGTTTTCTTTATTAAATTAATGATCTTCAGGGGTACTCCAAAATGCCTCATCAATTTCCAAAGTGATTCTCTGTCTACACTGTCCAATGCCTTTTCGTAGTCCACAAATCCGATGTATAGTGGTGAATTCCATTCCATACTTTGTTCAACTATTATTCTCAAAGTGGCTATCTGGTCTGTACATGATCTGTTTTGTCGAAAACCTGCTTGTTCATCTCTCAGTTTCTTGTCTGTGGACTCTTTTAGTCTTTCAAGGATAATCCTGTTTAAAACTTTTTCTGGCACTGATAGTAACATTATTCCTCTATAATTTGTGCATTCTTGTAAATTTCCCTTCTTAGGCAACTTAACAAGATATCCCTTCTTCCATTCTGTTGGTATCTCTTCCTTATCCCAGACTTTACCAAGTAATTTATATAACATCTATGTAGCCGTGTCAATATCTGCTTTGATGGCCTCTGCTGGAATGCCATCAGGTCCAGACGCCTTTCCATCTCTTAGAAGCTTTATGGCTTTCTTTATTTCTTCCTTCGTTGGTATTTCACCCTTAATTTGTAGCTCTTCTTCTGCTGACTGGATGTCCGGGAGTTTAGTGGAGCTGGTCTATTGAGAAAGTCCTCAAAATATTCTGTCCACCTCTTCATTTGCTCTTGTATAATGCTGAGCAGTTTTCCATTCTTGTCTTTTATGTGGCAACTTGTTTGCTTGTATTTCCCTGTTAGCTTCTTTGTGCTGCTATACATATTTCCTTTGGCTGCAGCATCTTCTGCCTCTCTTGCCAACTCCTCAGTATACTTTCTCTTGTCTCTTTTGATACTTTTTTATACTTCTTTGTTTGCCTCTGTGTACACTTCTTGAGCCTTGGCTTTGGAACTTCTGGTTTTGCTTGTGTTTACAACCGCTTTCTTGTTTTTTCTGTCTTTTATCTAATTGATGGTTTCTGTTGTTATCCATGCTTTTTGTTGTCGTTCCCTTTTCCCCTGTATTTCTTCTCACGTCTCATTCCATGCAGTTTTGATTTGCTGTCAATAGTTTTCTGTATTCTCTACATCTTCCAGCTGTTGGAGCACTTGGAATTTGTTGGATATTGTGACCGCAAATTTGTCTCTTGTTTCTTGATTTCTTAGATTTCCTACCTTAAATTGTTGTCTATAATTCTGCATTGTTGCATGTCTTGAATTTTTTTTTTTTTTTGGCTATCAGAAGGTGGTGATCTGATGCCACATCTGCTCCTCTATATACCTTTACATCCTGCAATGATGATCTAAACTTCTTGTTTATGCATTTATGATCAATCTGATTTTCTGTTCTATGGTCTGGTGATATCCTTGTTGCCTTGTGTATTCTCTTATGTGGAAACATGCTTCCTCCTATAGCCAGTTAATTTGAAGCACAGAAGTTTGAGAATAGTTCCCCATTTTCATTCATTATTCCTAGCCCCTGTTTTCCCACGACTTCTTCAAAGTCGGTGTTGACTGTACCTATCTTTGCATTTATGTCACCCATCAAAATTGTAATGTCTCTTCTTTTTACTTTTTCCATAATTTCCTTTAGTCTAGTATAAAATGCTTCTTTCACAGACTCTTCTTTGTCATTAGTTGGTGCATAACATTGGATGACATTTCAATTAATTTTCTTTTTAGCTGTTTTAAAAGTAGCTGTTATTATTCTGGGTCCAATAGCTTCCCATTCAATGAGTGCTTTCTGTGCTTCTTTAGATAACATAAGAGCTACCCCTTCACTGTGGTGTGAACTTTCGCCTTTATGTCCTGATGACAGCCCCAATTCACCTGTGATGAGTTTATTCTTGTTTACCACCTTCCACTTTGTTTCACACATTCCCAGAACCTTGATTTTATATTCTCTCATTTCTGCTGCTACTTGTGCCATGTCCCTTGTTCGTTTAATATCCGAACATTCCAGGTGCCAAATCTGGAAGTTTTCCTAGAAGAAAGTAGGTTAGTCAGCAACACAGACTCCTTTCGGCTTTCTCTGTGTTGCATGATAGCCTCCCTGCGAGATGACTTTCCCCTGTCTTGGATGGTTGTGTTTTATTTTCCTTAACTCATTCATTCCAGAGTTATTTTGCACGCTGTGCCAGACTTTTTTTGTGGGCAGAATTTTATAGAGTGAAGTGTTCATCTTTCAGTATAAATTTGTTTGTGAATTTTCCTTTGAACATGTACTTATTATATACCAAACTGTAGGGAAATGGATAGAGAATTCAAATATATAATGTCTGTGGTAGTATTAACACAAGTATGTTCGGTATAATTTAATCATTTTGCATGTAAAATTGAAAAACGCTAAAAAGTTGACTGTAGAATACGATCTTACCAAAGACAAATTACTGTCGTAGACAAAATAAAACTTTCTTTTTAGTCTTCAAACGTCAAGTTAATCCATATACAAAGTAAAAAAAACATGCTTATGGCCAAAATTAGTACATTTAGTGTTATTCACACCAGTTTTTCCGTGGTTCTTTGTAAGAAAACAATAAATTATGCAATCGTGCATTACGTAATTTTCAAACAAATAAATAAGAATAACGTCATATAAATACTTTTTTACTCTTGTTTAATGTTTTAATAGTATCCCTAGCTTCATCTTCTACCAAGAACTAGTGATTAGATGTTACGGTAGGTCTAGTTTTGTTGCTTTTTGATCGGCCAGAATATGACTACGCCCACTCATCAACTAAATCTAGTGTGTCTAGTTTTCTGCATATATTCCGTATTTTGACAACAAACTGTGACTACCAAACAATCATCATCAATGTCAGCAATGTTTCAAAGTAGTTTGACATAATTATTTGCTTAGGAGACTTAGAAAATGTAAATATAAAGCGTGACATATTTCTCTAGCAAAAGCAACGAAAAACGTAAACACGCGAATCTTCACAAAAATTGTGATAATAACATCAAAACACGCACATGTGCTGATTAACTACAGTCAAATTAGTTGTTTAAATAGTAGCGGAAGTCATTCTACGAGTTTTAATATATGAACTGCATTAAGCGGACGATTTTTAGGGTTTATTCGTGATAAACTAAAAACCACGCTCTGAGCGTTGCTCTGGCACGGCGTGTTGAATTTTGCAACGCTCAGAGCGTTGGTCTGGAGTCAAAGAGTTAATCGACTTGCCCATGTTTGTTGAAGTTTTTTGTGGTTTAAATTTTTTTTACAGGATTGGGTAACCAGCCACATGCCCAACCCTCCTTAGTCGCTTTCTACGACATGCATGGCGGGGAACGGCGTTACTATTATTTGCTCCCCTTTCGGGCCCCGGTAACACACAGGTGCGCCTTGTCATTGTTCAGTACATAACTTTTAGAGATCGTCGATGGACGTAGTCTGCTCTCTGATGCTACTTTTAATAGCGCCGGTACGAGGCTATTCTCTCTGCTGATAATGGTCAGATTACAAGGCAGGGGCAAGTAAGTTCTATGATTTGGCATTTTTTTACTGTTTCCCAAAGAATTGGGGTCGATCATTCGCGTCACGGTAAAAACGTTTTACAAAAACAGGCGAAATAATGTTAAAAGTGGCTCTTGGTGTATCGAACAATGGTGGCAGCGTAAGATTACAGTTCTCATCGTTATTTCACTTATAAAAAGCACAAAATTCACACTCGACTTTAAAATAATAACAGGATAAATTATTTCATTTGAAAGGTAACCAGAATACCAGTACAGCGATGAATAAACTCTGCATATCAAATGTCAACAAGCTTAGATAACATTTCAAAAAGATAACTTACTTACTTACTTAGTCGTTCCCTTTCTACCGTGAGGTGTAGAGGTTTGGAAGAGAGAGCGCCAGACTATCCTATCGGCTGTCTTCCTCCTGGCCTGGTTCCATTCTAGTCCTCGGTCCTTCAAAGATTGTCTAATGTTGTCCTCCTAGCGGACTCTGGGTCGTCCTGGAGGTCTGGATCCCTGGCTCTTTGTTTCCCATGCTTGTCGTGGTAGCCGATCTTCTCCCATTCTGCAGACATGGCCAAACCATCTTAGTTGGGACTGTTCTATTGGGTCTGCAGCGGGTGGGATTTTAGGCCTTGACGGATCGTTTGGTTCCGGACCATGTCTCTTCTTGTTACTTCAACCACTTTCCTCAGATACCTCATTTCTGAGGTTTGAATCTGGCTTTTGTGGGTTGTAGTCATTGCCCATGACTCGCATCCATATGTCAAAAAGATAACAACTAAGGAAAACATCTTCGCACATGAATAAGAAAAAGCCACTGGCAATGGATAGGGCAGACACTGAGGATATAATGTTGATAGTATTATAAGGTAGGTCTTGTGTTGAAACCCCTTATATAAGATAGTCAGGTGTAGACCTTTTTTGTTATCACCTAAAGCTCATATTTACAGTGGTACACAAGAGAGAAATGAAAGAGACAGAGAGAGAACAAACGCATTAATGAAATTTATTTTCGAAGGGAGATTTGGTCGCGCAGGCTAATTATAATCATGAAATAAAATTTGTTTAAATATACAAACATCATCATTAAATCAACATTCAATATTATATATTATGGGGAAACATATTCGCATGAGGTGGACATGCCATCAGAACTCATGAAATATTTCAAAAGTCTTTGATTGTATGAATAGGAACTGAGTTAGTTTTTTTTTTTTAAATCATGTGGAATATAGTTTCAAAGATGAGCAGCAGAGTAAGCCAGGTTTTACTTGAATACGTCAAGCCTAGTCTTGGGCACTTGTAATTTGTTGACTGCGTCTTTTATTGTATTTGAACATTTGCTATATATATGTTGGAGCATTCTATGACAGGATTTTGTGAACAAATTTAGCTTTCTTGAATAGAAGGCGCTTTCTTATGGGCAGTATTTTGAAATCTTCATTTATTTCTACATACTGTGTTTGGCCACAACGGGCTGATCACTCGTTTGCCAGTCACTTTGATTACGGAAACAACAACAAACGGATTGATTTGTCGTTGCCCTAAAGACGCCATTAGGAGTGATGGGAACAACGGCTAAGAAAATCTATTCGTTGTTGCCCTTAAGACGCCACTAGGCGTAATGGCCACTGACTGCTTTGACGGTCGTTGGCTAAGGACGGAAGAAGAAGAAGAAGACTGTGTTTGGCAATTGTCAGAGATTGGATACACCTCACGCGTTTGTAGTGAATGGAGTATTTTTTGTGTTCGACATGGACCAACCATCCCAGATTGTGGCGCAATATTGAAGGTTTGTTTGTATTTGAGATAATAGAACATCTGTCTTGCTTCGTCACCTAGGAAATGTTTGAGTTTAGAGAATGGGAGACGAATAAAGAGGGTAAACAAAATAAATGTACATATCGGACATTTTGTATTTTGAAGCAAATCAGGAGATTTTCTAATATGTGTACGTCACGCAGAACTTAGCTGTAGTAATGCAGAAATGGCAGTGTTTACTGGCTAAAATAAACGTCAGTGTAATTATATAGCCAATAATTAAACAGATCTATTTCACTATAATATCGCTTGTTTTATTAGTCATTTATCTTAATTTGAAATTTACGAATTGTAGTATTTATTTCTACCCTTTTTGTCGTTAATGGTAGCGTCTTAGAATGATTGTGTTTGATCTGGTGTCCATACATTTTTGTCGTCAATGGTAGCGTCTTAGAATGATTGTGTTTGATCTGGTGTCCATACATTTTTGTCGTCAATGGTAGCGTCTTAGAATGATTGTGTTTGATCTGGTGTCCATACATTTTTCATTTTTCTTTTTTTTTTTGTTTAGTCCCGACCCCTCCATGCAATTTTTGATCCTTAATCGATATAGAGCCAAAAAAGACAATATATAAATGAAATAATGGAGTGATTACAGAGGCACAATAAATGACATGACCTTTCTACTGAACCGGTTGATTTAAGTGGATGGATGTGACTGATGAGAATTAAGAAGGTCATTGATACTTGGTTGGAGATTGGTGACTTGTTGTTACCACGCTCTTCCATGTTCAGTTTTATTTTATTTTTCGATAATAAACTGTGTGACTAAAACCAGCTTCAACCACGTACGAACTTTTTATGTAGATATGGCTCAACATCTGCATAAAACTTAAGATATTTGGTATCCGTCCGTATTCCTAGATGTAAAATTGAGTCACAACTGGCATACACGTTTAATCGACCCCAATGGACTTTGTTGGTTTTTATCGTCCCGTGGATGCCAATATCGACCACGGGAGAACCACGTTGGAGTACCTGCTTTGCTTTCTGCATGTACAGTGGTCGCAAAATTAGGTAATGATTTATAAATTAATGATGTTGTAAAACTGCAACTGACAGTTGAGTGCAGTATTATAGACAGTAAAACGCTAATTATTTCAAGCCTTTCTTTCGATTATAATTCAAATAGGCAATTGATTTTTAATTTTGTGGAACAACAAATAAATATAATGCGTAGTGTTAGTTGTATAATCGCTCTTTATCTGTGTGATTTCACGTCTCTATAAACATTATTTAACTGGGTCACTAGTTGAGGTTTTATTTTAATTCTAGTTCTACTACTTTGCAGAAGTCATTTCGTTTTTATTTCAAGCTATACTGCCTTTTTGATTTTTCAGTTTATCTAAGCAAATCCATCTGTCTCAACTGCATCTGCTTTCTTGCTTTCTCTGCAGGTAACAAGGTACTTTGCTGTTTAAAAACAGGTGTGCCAGCTGATTGTTGTAGCTACTTTAACGCTGACAAAAATTAGATCGTTTCTGTGCAGAAAAAAAATGACACCGGCCGCCAGAATAGTTAGAAAACAAACACTTTTAAGACACTACCTATTTTAGCTGTCTGTTTCTATCTTCTACCATTAACAAACCTTGACCTTCACTGGTCTCATTATATATATTCATCAATAAATTATTCAAGACCTTTATCTCATCACTAGTAAGTAACCCGCCAAATTGATGGTTTTTTATTACATTTGTCTAAAGACGGCAATAGTTCTACATGACACATCATTTCTTCTAAATGTATGACCAAATTGATCAACTTTCCTTCCATTAGACTTATACTTCTCCAAATGTTCATTTTTGAAATGTTGCTTCATGGCTTGATGTTCAATACATCCAGATAATTGTTACTACACAGATCTATTGACTTTGACCTGCATGAAAATGTTTTAAATGACCAAAGTAGAACCGCCCATAACCATCCCACTCCTCTCTACCTCCTCCTTCAAGACCTACATGCTTGAATGAAGATATGCCTCTGACCCACCGATTGGGGCAACGTGGTTGGCAAATGCCAGCTCTGAAAGACAGACCTGTCTCATCTCCAAGTACCCCACTGAACACTTTTTGGTCCTCTCCCCACATGCCCCGGCGACGCCATTGATGCGCGTTTCTATGGCTCACTCTGATGGAAGCCAGCGTCTTGTTTTTTCTGCGTATGTAGTTGAGCTAAGTGCTCACTAATAGGCACCAGCACAAAGAACATTTCAGTTCAACTTTAAGTATAAAATTAAATTCCCACCTGCGTCTCAATGACGAGAACTGTATATCCATAAAAATTCCATTAATCTTTCTATATTTATTTTAACCAGGAAAAAAACTATTTCACTATTAAATTTGTTACCTGTTGTTTTAAAACTAAACATTCATATTTGATTCATTTATATATATGAAAACAAACGTATGAGCCAGAATCTATTATATATATATATATATATATATATATATATATATATATATATATATATATATATATATATATATATATATATATATATATATATATATATATATATATATATATATATATATATATATATATATGTTGTTCGTCCATCACAGGTGATGAAGACCACTCTGTTCATCCAATTATTAGGATGTTAGGATAGTCTATGAGTACGAAGGTGACTGATGAGCCCGATGCGGGCCTGGAAGGATCTCGGACAGTGTGGGCAGGGAATGTTTGCTTCATGTGAAGCTTTTATTTCACGATCTTTTCTAGCTTGTCTCCGCTATTCCGCTGCTGCTCTTCTGGATGATTCGCATGCCACTGCACCTTTACGAAGAGATGTGCGCCAGGCAGTTCGGTCTTGCGCAGCAGCTTCCCATGTGTCTGGGTTTATGTCAAAGGTTTTTAATGAAGCCTTAAGCGTGTCTTTGAAGCGCTTTTTCTGGCCACCATGGGAGCGTCTACCCTTCTGCATCTCACCATAAAAGAGTATCTTTGGCAGTCGATGGTCTGGCATGCGGACTACATGACCTGCCCAGCGAATCTGTGACTGCATCAGAATAGTATCGATGCTAGGGATACCAGCTCTGTCAAGAACGGCGGTATCCGGGATCTTGTCTTGCCATTTGATGTTCATTATCTTCCTGAGACAGACTGTATGGAAGTGGTTGAGCTTTTTTAAGTGGCGCCTGTATACAGTCCATGTTTCACATGCATAAAGCAGCACTGGAAGCACCGCAGCTCTGTATACCTTCAGCGTTGTCTGTAGACTAATGCCACTTCGATGCCAAACGTTGGTGTATAGTCTGCCAAATGTGCTGCTGGCTTTGGAGATCCTGGTGTTCACCTCATCATCAATGACGATGTTCTGGGATAGTGTACTACCAAGGTATGTGAACCTGTTCACAACATTCAGTTTCTCACCATTTACCTTGATGACTGGCTCAGTATAAATTGTGCCAGGAGCTGTTTGGTACATGATTTCTGTTTTCCCCGTGTTGATGGTAAGCCCAAAGTTGGAGCAGGCTTCGGAGAATCTATCAACGCTACGCTGCAGATCAGCCTCTGAGCCAGCACTGAGGGCACAATCGTCAGCAAACAGAAGATCCCTGATGGTGTGTGATTTGACCTTGGTTTTTGCTTGAAGCCTCCTAAGGTTAAACAATTTTCCATCAATACGATATCTGATGTCGATTCCTGTGTCCCCGTCTCTGAAAGCATCAGTCAGCGTAGCAGAAAACATGATACTGAAAAGAGTCGGTGCAAGTACACACCCTTGTTTAACTCCATTTGAGACTGGGAAAGGCTCCGATAGCTCACCGTTTTCCTGAACTCTAGCCTGCATTCCATCATGCAGCTGCTGCACTATTGAGATACATTTCTTTGGGCAGCCGTATTTTGCCATGATCTTCCATAGACCCTCTCTACTGACCGTGTCGAACGCCTTTGTCAAGTCGATGAAAGCTGTGTACAGGTCACAGTGCTGTTCTTGGCATTTTTCTTGAAGCTGTCTTGCAGCGAACACCATATCGGTGGTCCACGTTCTTTCCGGAATCCACACTGACTTTCAGGTAGAAGACCTTTGTCAAGATGAGCCGTATAGCGATTAAGAAGGATTCTGGCAAATATCTTCCCAGCGATTGATAGTAGTGAGATGCCTCGATGATTGTTACAGTCAATATATATATATATATATTGAACGGGCTAAGCCATTGCTAAAAATCTTTCATAAAAGACGACGGACCAGATATAATACGTTAACAATTGTTCAGCCCAAGGCAACATTGTTCGTGACTTCTGGAAATATCTTGTGAAGCCTCCCTTCAGCTAAAAATGTCATTAATCTTCTACCTACATCTCTGCCAAGAGTAATCTTGCACGCAGGGTGATACATTAGAAGCCAATATTAAATACTCTTGAG
The DNA here is from genome assembly GCA_024509875.1 of Oreohelix idahoensis. Lineage (NCBI taxonomy): Eukaryota > Metazoa > Mollusca > Gastropoda > Stylommatophora > Oreohelicidae > Oreohelix > Oreohelix idahoensis. The sequence continues at coordinate 90,660 of JAMPIV010022296.1, forward strand.
TGTTGGTCACTGTTGGACCACTACTGCAAAGCAGGGGAGGCAATCCGTGACACTAATTTATACGAATACTTTATGCTAATAATTAATTAATGTTGAGCCGCGCTAGCGTAGTGGTTACCACACCGCACTGGCGACCGGGTGATCCAGGATCAAACCCGGGTGACGGCATTTGAGGATTTTTCGTCGACCGGGATTTGGCTTCTATCTTCTAATTAGCATATGCCTCGAGACCTGGCGATGACATTTGAAGGAGTGTCGTCGACCAGGGATTGGCGGCTCCTGAGCCGACCCAGCTGTAATGGGTACCTCCGAAATCGGAGAGTATTTGCCTGAATGGCGAGGGACACCTGTCTCTGTACAAGAAAAAAGGGATACTCACGTAAAATCAATGTCAGGTTAGACATAAATAATAACCTGAGATTTCGCCTCGAGTATTAGCGGGCGTACGAAAAAAAAAAAAAATTAATGTTGAAAGTAATTAACTAATACTTTAGATAATTAACTAATACTTAAATAAGTTTTAGAAAAAAAAACACTATCTGAAATATGCCCTTTGCAGCTTGCTGGAAACTTTCACTGGAAGTGGCGTTTGGGTCCAAGCCTCCGACTTTTATGGATGTCTAACATCTTCTAGATCGTTCGTTGGTTTTCGCCATCGCTCACGACATTGAATTGTGAGGGGTGGGTAGTGGATGTTCTGACGTAATCACACGTACATTTCTCCCCGGCATCTGAGCTATAATGACGCAATCTTCACCAGCGTATCGCGTGGGAAGATGAAAGGACACTCTATACAGAGCGATACAACAGGCAGCTTGAACAAATAAAAAAGAAATCACGTCACGGAAACAGCAACAAATGAACAATCTTTACTGCGGGATGGACATCCTGAGTCTGAAGTCTGCATAACTACCAGTGGAACAGCCGAAAGGAATCCACTGGCATGAAAATGGACTTCCTGATCGCAAAACATGAAACTAGTATAGGATTTTTAAATGTCAGGACAATGAAGAAAACAGGAAGACTAAAGCAAATCACACTGGAAATGAGAAACTAAATATTACATATCCTAGGAATAAGCCACAGCAGATTGTCTGGGACATGTAGAACTGTAACAGCAACAGAGGAAACATTACTTTCCTCTGGAAGAGAGGATGGCCAGCACAGTGAAGGCACAGGCATTATCCTAAAAGATGAAATAGAAAGTTACTTGAATGGAAACCAGTCAACAATAGATTAATAAGAGCAAGCCTAAAAGGAAGACTCATCGTAAAAGTCAACGATGACTTCTATCAACAACTACAAAAAGAAATGGAAACTACACCAAGATACATTGTCATATTAATGGGGTAATTTAATGATACACGGTTAAGGCAGTACATACAGAAAAAGAGTAATGTAGAGATGCGGAAACAATGTCACAGAATTGGATTGTTTTTTTTTTTCGTATTTTTCTCTCTCTTTCCCAATCTCTACTTCTCATTTTCGGAGCCCAGAAATCCGTACTACAGTCACAGTTTACATTTTCACACTTCCATTCTTGTCAGATCAAGACGTAATTGACCATCCTGAAAGATTAATTGAATCAATACACGCGATAATAACCAGATTGACACTAGATAAGACGAACTTGACGTACGGGTTTAGTTGCATAACCACGTCTGTCTAGACAGGCAAACGGATGTGTATTGTTCTAGCATTAAAGCAAGTGATCGTAAGTATCTGATAAGCTATGTACTCAGACCTCCAAAATTACCTGTGATAACAAGTACAGATAATCTCAGTCTTGGGAGACATTTAAAGAAGTGAGTTAAAAGTGTGATAATTGTGAACATGGCCGATAATTGGCGGAAATAATAACTCCTTAAATGGAAAGTGACTGTTTAAATTTCCCAAGTGTATGAGTCACGCAGAAAATTCGATGAGGAAAGTTATCATAGCATGCATTTTTGAATGCTGTTGGCTGGCATTTGGGATGCAAATATACATTCGTTCTGATTGGACGTTTTGTCGGAAACGCCATGCGCAAGCTTGTGACGAAAGCTGTGTTTTAACGTAGCATACTTTAGACATAAGACACTGCATTCCAGAATCGTCAAAGTAGACAACTCGGATTAAAGCCAGAAAAGAATAAAAGTTAGGGTTCTCACTTTATAGGACCGGACGTATTGTAGCACCTATGAAAGCTGCAGCAAGAAAACGCTACATGTTAATACTGAAACCGGACTCCTACAGGACCTACTCACAGGTCACAAAGAGATTCTAAACAGAAAAATACCCAAGACGCATGTCTGAGGCATCTGCATCAAGTTGCCAAGACTATTCATCTGAGCAAGAAGTCTAGAGTTCCCAAATGTTATTGAAGTGAAATGTAACATACATTTTACGCTCTGAATTTCATATGTTTAAACTTGCTGAAGGTTATGCAGGCCCTTACGAGGCTGGCAACCTGAGCATGTGAAAATGATATTTTCATGAACCACCACAGCAAAGCGCTGGTGATTGCTTCGTGCTAGTTCAGACAGGGAACCAAAGGTTGATGTAACCCCAGACTCCAAGTGGAGCATTGGGTGGATGATGGTGGAATCATAAGTATATTTTTACTATCATTTCTAATAAGTTGTATGTATACTTGAACATGTTCACCCAGACACAAGTCATTGCACTTGGCGTTGTCCAGTCACAAATTTTCCTGTGACTATCTTATGATTACTTTTATTCTAGGGGATAAGTAAAATGAACATTCACTGAAACCACAAATGGAAGAAGTGAATAAATCCTCAGGTACAGTTAAAATAGTTTAATAATTACACTAATATTCTATTTCTACTAGTTGGAAAAGAGTATACACATATATATAAAAATATTCACACAATTACTATTATTGTCTGTTTAGACTTCAAGATCTTAAAGAATAAAGTTACTGAAATCACTGTTATTAGTCCTTTGAATTTTAGGATAACTGTCATCAGTTGACTGAGTTTATGTATGGTTACTTATTGTTTTCAACTATTGGCTGTTTCACATGTATAGGTGGTCAGTGTCAAACAGGACACTTATCTTTCCAACTTGATACTGCTGAAACTGTCCTTTGCTGATATCAGACTTGGTAGGCCCAACAGTAGGGATGCCAATGATCAGTTGAAGTTCACTCTTTGGGGTCCTGCACTTTTGTGGGATTGCCTCGGAGGAACTGCACCGGCTTCTGATACTGAACAGTCTGGTTTGCGTTATTTCATGGAACCTGCAATATATCAGCCTTGGCTAGTATCTGGCTAGACTTGTAGCTGACTAGCACAGATGTCAGACCAGTCAGTCATCAGATGTCACCGTTATACAATCATAGTAAGTAAGGACATCATTTCAGTGATATAGCATTAATATTAACATTTCAATTAAGTATAACTGACTAGCACATAAGTCAGACAAGTCAGTCATCAGGTGTCAGAGTTATACAGTCATAGCAAGTAACATCATTTCAATGATACAGAATTAATATTAACATATCAGTAATAAACATCATCTGGTTTAATCCGCTCCTATACATCCCTTCATATTCTATAACTTGATCCTTCCAAATCATATCAAGTACAAATTCAAATCTGATGCTATCTTAGCAACTACCCAAAATTAATACATAAAATAAATAGAGTGAGTGACCACGTGATCAGGTTGCTTTCTACTGAAACTGGCTGTAGAACACTCCAGTTTTCCCAGCTGTAAATGGGTACGAAGTTGTGCGCTCGAACTAGGGAAGGCAAAGGCAGCGAGGAAGGGGACTAGTCACCTAACCTCGTAAAAGCGGTATCTTCCATGCTGAAGCTTCTAACAATTTATTTCCCTAAGACAATCTCTGGTCATGGGACTGCATTTATCTTCGTAAGCGATAATGCATTTAATATCGACGAGATACAGCATTAATTATAATAAATATTTTCTATTTGGCTGTGGGGCTAGTTTTGATACGTTTTTGTACAAGCAACCATCTTCCACTAAACACATGAATAAATCATATTAAAATAATAATACGTTATATCAATGAATATTATACAGGCATATTTTGTGAATTCTAAATGAACCTGTAATACAAAATAAAAGAAATTATTATACAGGATAGCTATCGTAAATTCGCTTACCCTCAGACTCCAGACACTTAGACTTCAGATGGATTTAGAGTCGTGGCGTTATCTGCCCTCAGTCTTGTCTCAACCTCTTGCGTTGTGTATCTCTCTCAGTTTACCGATCCGCTTTAAATACGTATAGCGCGGACGTATCGGAGAGTACCGACGTCACAGCTTAAACCTAACCTGAAAAAATCCTTCCCGAACCGTGATTTCAGCCGATCTGTGCGTCGACTGAAATTTTGCCTTTCTCATTCTCAGCATATATAATATCCATATTGTTCCATCTCATCTAGTTTTATTCAGCTGATAAAACTCTATCTTCCTATCCATGTAAATTCCCAAACTGTTATTTGTTGATTTTAATATTTAGAACAGAAGTGAGTTTACATGCTTTTAGCGTAACTGTGGGCAGCCGAAATACGCATATATCTCCGTAAATGAGAACTTCCTACCGTTCCATCTTATATGCAGTTATACACCATCCTTCCCTGTACTGAAATGTAAAATCCTTTTCATACGGATTCCCTTCGTTTTATTTTATCGTTGGCGATTTCCTCTGTCCGATACACATTTCGCTGATACGCCGCCATTTTGAAAGCGGTCACTCGATCGTAGATGGGTTTATAAATCTAACTGAACTCATTTGCAATGACTTGAAACCAATTTTGCGACAACGCTCAAGGAGATTAAACATTCAGATAACAAATATTGGTAAACAGTGCTGCGGGAAAGAGGCCATATTAATATCAGGAAAACAAAGCAAAATAATTTGGTCTTGGATTCCCCCTAAAGACTGTGGTATGGATCGATGAGACCATTTGAAGTAATACTCGACGGCACCAGTTGTACTACTATTCCATAATTCACAGCTTGCGATCGACCTTTCAAACCTACATTCCTCGGGTTGTGAAGATACCTGCATTGACCATGAGAGGTTATCTGACTTTAGACGTGCCTTCGCTACAGAGACAAATTGAAGGAAACACTTCAGCGTTTTGACAGCTAAGTTCCTTATTATAGCTGGACAAATACAACAGAACTCTGTATACGCCTCATAATGAATCCACATAAAGCCGACGTATTTTCCATGAAGACACTTATTTTGTATTAATAACCAGCTCTTATTTATTTATATTTGTTCAAGAGTAATTGATCATTGAATTTGTTATATGTTGCTTTACAAATTCATAGGTGATCTAGTTATTACAGAGAAAAGTGCAAACGAATGAATCAGTTTTCTTAAAATATTTCTATAATAGAGCTAATAAAGATAATTTCATGGTTGATTCAGTTGGGGGCTTGTACGTGCTAATAATAAATTCCAGAATAATCCTTCACAAAAGGCGGCGGGCAGAGAAAATGTTAACATTGCTGTCACGGCGTATTTTCTGGTGGTAGAACAATAGATTGGTGACATCGTTATCAGCGAGTATTGGCAACGCTGTTAACTTTTTGAAAAACCGGTTAGTCAGGGCGACACCGGAAGGGGGTAAAAGAAAGGCTCGAAAGAGGCAGTTGACGCTGGGCCTTTGTCCGAGAGTGACCGACATTTTTTGGTTCCCTTTTCGTTGAATGTGGAATATGATCTAGAGTGATTTAGTCAAATGGTCATAATTATAATTCTGGAGTGGTTTAGTGTCGTGATATTAATGTCAGGCCATCGGGTATAATTTGCCAGTGGATTGGTTTTTCCATTGTGTAGTTTCCAGTTCGCCATAGTGAGCGATTGTTCAGTACTAAGTTTGTATAGTACTGTTATACTGTCATTTATTAGGAGTATTTTGATATATTAATTCGAGAAGTGTTTTATGTATTCCATACTGTTTTTAGCCGTGTGTGGCTATACTGTGTGTAGTGTTTTATTAAAAAGGGGATTCCTATAGAAAGTGTTATCTTTCTGTGTCACCCATTTCATGTTGTGGACATATCCTTAGATAATGAGCCAAGTATTAAATTAGCGTCAGTGTTAAATCCACAGCATAAATTCATCATCATCAGTTGCCATCTCCACAACGAAGGTTGGCTGTAATGGATCTCCAACGTCTCCTGTCTCTTGTCTTGGTGGTGCACTCTGATAGACTCTTTCCTGTCCATCTCTTGATGTTATCTTCCAACTTATAGCGCTGTCTTCCCCTTGCACGTTTGCCTTCAACTCTCCCTTCTGTTATGGTCTTCTGCAAGGTGTTATGCCTTTTTATGTGGCCAAAGTATTTTAGCTGCCGAACTTTGACCTCTCTCATTAGTTCTCTTTTCATACCTAAATTTTCTAGGACCTCCTTATTTGTTTTCATCTCTTTCCATAAGATACGCCCCATTCTTCTATATATCCACATTTCAAGAGCCTCAATTCTTATGAATCCCGCATCTGGCGTAGTTTATGTTGGACGATTCTACGCATGTTGTTGAAAGCGTCCTTCTTGGATGTAGATTTTAGATCATTTAAATATGCTTTATGGAGATGGTGTTTCTCAGCCAACATCTGCTTTATATCATCTGAGTTCTCATCAAACCAGTCATTTTGTTTCTTGATGGAAGGACCCAGGACCTCTGTAGCAGTGTTGTAGATCTGCTCACTTAGGGCTGCCCAATTTGTTTCCACACTTTGGCCGTCTAGCGAGATAGATTTGAGACGGTCTTCTAAGGTGTCAGTAAATGACTGTTTGATTTTTGTCTTCTTTAGTTTGGTGACATCCAGCCTCTTTTGCGTTTTCTTCCCCTGAGGGCGCCTGGCTGGTTGGATACGAATTTTAAGTTTAGATACAATGAGGCGATGATCAGTCCAACATTCGGCACCACACATGGACTTGGTCACCCGGACATCTTGCCTGTCCTTCTTCCTAACAATTACATAGTCAATTAAGTGCCAATGCTTTGAGCGAGGGTGCATCCAGGAGGTCCTGTTGCGGGTAGGAAGTCGAAAAATGGTGTTGGTGATAAGGAGGTCATGTTCTGCGCAAGTCTGGAGGAGAAGAAGTCCATTGCTGTTACAGCGACCCACGCCGTACCTTCCAATAGTGCCATTCCAGTAGATGTTATCTGAGCCTACTCTTGCATTAAAGTCACCAAGAATGATGAGCTTATCTGCTTTAGGAACTGATGCAATGACTGCATGTAGCTCTTCGTAAAACTTATCCTTGACGTCATCCTGGTTTGTCATAGTTGGTGCATACGCACTAATGATGGTGGCATGTTTTCTTCCATAAAACAGGGGGATCTTGACCGTCATCAGTCGGTCATTTATTCCCTTTGGGGGCTCCTCTAACTTGTTGACAATTGCTGTTTCGATTGCAAATCCAACCCCTGCTTCTCGTCTTTCTTCAGTTCCTCTTCCGCTCCAAAAGAATGTATAACCTGCACCCTTTTCGCAAAGTTGGCCCTCGCCTGCAAGTCGAGTTTCACTCAGTGCTGCTATGTCAATGTTGTACCTGGCCAGTTCTCTCCCAATCAGGGCAGTTCGTCTCTCAGGTCTGTTTGCATTAAAGTCTTTGTCGAGGAGAGTGCGCACATTGCATGCGCCTAGAATGAGGGGGAAAGATCTGTCCTTTCTTTTTCTTATATGTCGCCCGCCGAAGTAGGGTACCCACCAACCGCGGTAAGCTGGTTAGGTAATGGTGGAGCAGGCAATGTTTAGGGCACCTTTTCTAGCCCCTTCCTCATGCCATGGAGGTGAGCAGTGCTTTCTTAAAGTAAGCTGCTCAGTCACTCAGGGGGCTGCCGAATCCCACTGCTGCTCCGATCAGTGGAAGACGACCATATGGCCTGAGCCGCCTGTGTGTAGGTCTGCGACTACGACTGCCAGCGTACCCACGCCTGCCGCTTCGCCGCTCGCCCATTGCCACAGGACGTGTTGTGAGTGGATGGATGAATGGATGAAAGAGTGACTTGCGCGGTGATTTGGATTAAAGTGAGGAAGAGTTGCGCAATTCGTCGACCTCACTCTCTCGCCTGGGTCCATCTCAATCCAGTGGCAAGACAAGTCAAGACGACTGGAGATGAAGTCAGGTGCAGTGGATGACCAGGGCTTTTTACGTGCCTCGCCGTGCTCCTTACGCTCCACAGCGCGTTGCTGGTAATCGCCGTCATGCCCGTTGAACCAACAGGTGGTTTCTTCCGCGCAGTCTATCGAATCCAGTCTTCGCATGCATGGGTAGGCAGACCCTAACTCACCGAAGGTTTATAACCATTCAGCTACCCTCACCTAGTTTAGCCGGCCTGTCAAAGCCGTTGCCCGGGGGGTGGCCGCTGTCGCATGCTGACAGCTACGAGGAGCCACAGGTGAGAGCTGGATGTCAGGTTTGGACCAAAGGTGGCTGAACTGCCCTGAAAAGGGCATGACAGCTCCTTCACCAGAGGTACTACCAATACCTGACTTCCCAACACCCCCCATTTTATACATAGGTGTTTAGTGAAGTATAAAGCAGAAGTTAATTTCATATAGAATCAGCGCCCCAGGCTTTTTGTCAATTTGATGTTACATTTTTACTGCAAGCTATAAACTCCTTGACAAATTATTGTTGGGTTTTTAGTGCATTAAAAGCCTGTGTTTAAAATATTGTTTTTAAATTTGTTTTTGAAGTTAAATGTGAACGTTCTTACACATGATGCTGATAAATGTTTGTGTGTTTAAAGTAAATTTGAAAGTTCTGACACACGATGATGAAGAATGTTTGCATCTGTAATTATTTTCCACCCTGTGTCGTAATTATTTTTTTGAAGAATTCTAAGCGGTTAAGTGTACTATCTTTTAGTGTAAATTGTATGTACAACATTTCTGTGAACATGTACATATTATATATTAAACTGTAGGGCAATAGACAGAATATTATAATATATATAGTATCTTTTGTAGCATTGATATCCATTTACAAAGTAATAATACAATGATTTTGGCCACAAATAGTAATGTTTTCACACAAACGTTTACTATGGTCCTTTATAAGACAAAAAAAATGAAATATTGCATTACGTAATTTTCAAACAAATAAAGAAGAATAACATCATTTAAAAACCTTTAACACGTGTTTAATATTTATTTAATAGTATCTTTATCTTCATCTTCTATCCAGGGCTGGTGATTAGATGTTACTGTTGGTCTAGTTTTGTTGTTTTTCGATCTTCAGAAGTTGACCACGCCCAAACATATCAACTAAATTTAATGTGTCTAGCTTTTCTGCACCTAATCCGGTACTTGATAACGAACTGCGGCTACCAAACAATCATCGACAATTTCAGAAATGTTTCTAAGTAGTTTGAAACTATTATTGGCTTAGGAGACCTAAAAAATGTAAATATTTCTGTAGCTATAACAGAAAAACGCAAACATGCAAATCGTCATACAAACTGTAATAATAGAATCAAAACATGCACACGTGTTGCTTAACTAAACTCAAATTAATTGTTTAAATAGTAGCGGAAGTCATTCTACGCGTTTTAGAATATGAACTGCATTAAACAGTCGAATTTTAGGGTTTATTGGTGAAAAACTTTAAACAACGCAGTGGCACGGCGGTTAACATTTTGTAATGCTCTGATCGATGTTATGAAGTTTAAGAAACATTTGAGAGTAGTAGCACAAAAGGATGAATGTTTGTTGGCATCTTTAAAATAAATGTAACAGGTCTGGGTTCTTGGTGACCTTCGGTGAGTATCTGTAAGTTTGAAGTAAAGGTGGAAGATCTGACTCATGATGATGATGTATTTGTAAGTTTCATGTTAAGGTGGAAAATCTAACACATGATGACGATGTATCTGTAAGTTTGAAGTAAAGGTGGAAGATCTGACACATAATGATGATTATCTGTAAGTTTGAAGTAAAGGTGGAAGAACTGACACATGATGATGATGTGTTTGTAAGTTTGAAGTAAAGGTGGAAGATCTGACACATAATGATAATGCATTTGTAAGTTTGATGTAACGGTGGAAGATCTGACACATGATGATGATGCATTTGTAAGTTTGAAATAAAAGTAGAAGATGTGACACAAGGTGATAATGTATTTGTAAGTTTGAAGTAAAGTTTGAAGACCTGACATATGATGGTGATGTATTTGTAAGTTTGATGTAACGGTGGAAGATCTGACACATGATGATGATGCATTTGTAAGTTAGATGTAAAGGTGGAAGTTCTGACAATTGGCGATGATGCATTTGTAAGTTGGAAGTAAAGGTGGAAGACCTGACACATGATGATGCTGTATTTGTAAGTTTGAAATAAAGGTTTACACATGATGATGATGCATTTGTAAGTTAGATGTAAAGGTTGAAGTTCTGACACATGATGATGATGTATTTGTAAGTGTGAAGTAAAGGTGGAAGATCTGACACATGATGATGATGCATTTGTAATTCTGACGTAACGGTGGAAGATCTGACACATGATGATGATGCATTTGTAAGTTTGAAGTAAAGGTGGAAGACCTAACACATGATGATGATGCATTTATAAGTTTGACGTAACGGTGGAAGATCTGAAACATGATGATGATGCATTTGTAAGTTTGAAGTAAAGGTGGAAGACCTAACACATGATGATGATGCATTTGTAAGTTTGACGTAACGGTGGAAGATCTGACACATGATGATGATGGATTTGTAAGTTAGATGTCAAGGTTGAAGTTCTGACACATGATGATGATGCATTTGTAAGTTTGAAGTAAAGTGGAAGACCTGACACATGATGATGATGTATTTGTAAGTTTGAAGTAAAGGTGGAAGATCTGACACATGATGATGATGTATTTGTAAGTTTGAAGTAAAGGTGGAAGACCTAACACATGATGATGATGCATTTGTAAGTTTGACGTAACGGTGGAAGATCTGACACATGATGATGATGGATTTGTAAGTTAGATGTCAAGGTTGAAGTTCTGACACATGATGATGATGCATTTGTAAGTTTGAAGTAAAGTGGAAGACCTGACACATGATGATGATGTATTTGTAAGTTTGAAGTAAAGGTGGAAGATCTGACACATGATGATGCTGTATTTGTAAGTTTGAAGTAAAGTAGAATATCTGTCATATGATGATGATGTATTTGTAAGTTTGATGTAAAGGTAAAAGATTTAACACATGATGATGATGTATTTGTAAGTTTGAAGTAAAGTAGAATATATGGCACATGATGATGAAGAATTTGTAAGTTTGATGTAAAGGTGAAAGATCTGACACATGATGATGATGTATTTGTAAGTTTGAAGAAAAGGCGGAAGACCTAACACATGATGATGATGCATTTGTAAGTTTGACGTAACGGTGGATGATCTGACACATGATGATGATGGATTTGTAAGTTAGATGTCAAGGTTGAAGTTCTGACACATGATGATGATGCATTTGTAAGTTTGAAGTAAAGTGGAAGACCTGACACATGATGATGATGTATTTGTAAGTTTGAAGTAAAGTAGAATATCTGGCACATGATGATGATGTATTTGTAAGTTTGAAGTAAAGTAGAATATCTGTCATATGATTATGAATGATTTGTAAGTTTGATGACTGTTGTTGTTGTGTTGCTCGTGGTTCGAGTATGGAATGTCAACTTGACCTACGCCATAGATGGAGTATAGATGGAGATGTAAAAGATTTAACACATGATGATGATGTATTTGTAAGTTTGATGTAAAGGTAAAAGATTTAACACATGATGATGATGTATTTGTAAGTTTGAAGTAAAGTAGAATATATGGCACATGATGATGAAGAATTTGTAAGTTTGATGTAAAGGTGAAAGATCTGACACATGATAATGATGTATTTGTAAGTTTGAAGTAAAGGTGGAAGATCTGACACATGATGATGATGCATTTGTAAGTTTGACGTAACGGTGAAAGATCTGACATATGATGATGATGCATTTGTAAGTTTGAAGTAAAGTAGAATATCTGACACATGATGATGTTGTATTTGTGAGTTTGAAGTAAAGGTGGAAGATCTGACACATGATGATGATGCATTTGTAAGTTTGACTTAACGGTTGAAGACCTGACACATGTTGATGACGCATTTGTAAGTTTGAAGTAAAGGTGATGATGATGTATTTGTAAGTGTGACATAATGGCGGAAGATCTGATACATGATGATGATGTAATATTATGTTAATGATGATATCTGTATCTGTCTACCAGGACCGTGGGAAGTTGAGGTCAGTTATGGATGAGAGGCAGATCTTCACCGACATCTTGCTGGTTGTAAGAAGAATCCAGGTCACCAGAAATTTATACCTGTAGACCAATTTAATGTGGACCATCTACTACCTGGTTACCATGACAACGATCTAGTAGAGTTTATCCGAGCTCAGTCAGATTTAACTGTCCGCGTGTCAGTCAAGTATGTCAGTGAGAGGAGACCTGAGACTATTCCTGGTAGTGACAAGCCTTTCCCGGGCTACAGGAACAGGGGTAGACACATGATGATGGTAGGGACTGGGCGGGTGTGGGGTGTGATTAAACACCCAGACGACGACAGCGACGACGACAGCGACATCAACAATAAAACCTGTGACTGTAAAGAATGTCTGAACTCTCCTACATCAAAAACAAAGTTTGCTCACATTGTCATAGAGACAGCGGCTCATGTTGTCTACGACGACCTGGAGGCAGCACACACCACGTGTCATCTCTTCTTTGATAAAGGTGGTACACCTGATGTCTGCGACGGTGTCGTACTCAGTGGTATGTCAGATGTGGACAGTGACTTTGAGAGTGACTGTTGTAGGATGACATATGTGACCCATGACCTGGACCTGGCAAACAGACTTGACAAGATGGTGACACACAGGGAGGTTCTATATGGCCGTATAAGAGTTAAGTACCCCAGTATCTGGTTTGATCAAGAGAAGAGACAGTTGTCTACACAACACGACGGACATGATGGACGTCCTGTCATTATAGTGTCACACCCACACGGATGTAGTAAACAGGTCAGTCTAGGTCACCGGGTCAGCAATGATGTTGACATGACCACATACACTACAGCCATGTGTCCTGGATCTAATCTAGCTCACGTGTGTGGGGTGAGGGACTGGGAGTTGTTGGTTAGTTATGTCCATGTTGGAAATTGGGAAGACAATAAACAACTTAATTACGGTCATCGCAGTGGGTACTAGTTCCAACAAATAAACACAAAATAGATGGCGTCTACAGATAAACAAACTCTTTCACTATAACCCATCTTTCTATTTCATCTTCCTCATTACACCTCCCTCTCCTCTCTCTCTCCCACCTTGTTAACTACGCTTTACTTTATTCTCTCTCTCCCTCTCTTTCTCTATCTAACCTTGTTTAACAACACCTCCCTCTTCTCTCTCTCCCACCTTGTTAACTACGCTTTACTTTATTCTCTCTCTTCCTCTCTTTCTCTATCTAACCTTGTTAACAACACCTCCCTCTCCTCTCCCTCTCTCAATTCTTCCTCATTATCTAATTTCTTCTTCCGCTCTTTTTTGTCGGTAGTCTGAGTGGGGAGTAAGTACAGATCTCAATATGTTCCACTGTACACATTTATAAGGTAGCAACAAATGTTCAAGACAACACATTTATAAAAGTATATTTTGAACAAATAAACAAAAACAAGACGGTGTGTACATGTATACAAATACGAAAGTGTGTATATAAAAAAAAGATGTGTTCAGGTAAAAAAAAGGAAGATGTGTTGGGGCTAGGATTGTTTCCTCTTTTCCATTTTTGTTTGACTTAGCCAAAACTTGGTCTGTTGAATATAAATGTGTTTCATGAACTACTTCTTCTTTGATCCATAACCGCCAACCGTCAAAGCAGTCAGCGGCCATCACACCTGGTGGCGTCCTCTAGGGCAGCAACAAATTGATTCCACCTTGCTCGGTCAGCGCCATCCTTCGTTCAGTGCCCCAACTCCAGTTCATTCTTTGCATCTCAGCTTCCACAGTTCTCCACCAAGTTGTTTTTGGTCAGCCTCTCTTTCGCTTTCCCTCGGGGGTCCATAGCATAGCTGTTCTTGTGATGGTATCAGGGTCCCTTCTGAGGACGTGGCCAACCCAACTCCAGCGTCTGCCAGCTATGATGGTGTGCATGTCATCCTGGTTACTCCGAATAATTAGTTCTTGATTGCTGATGGTGTTTGGCCAAAAGATTCGGAGAATTTTCCTAAGGCAGATTGTGTGGAAGGAGGACAGTTTCGACATTTCTTTTTCTGTTACTCTCCAACATTCCACACCATAGAGAAGCACAGAAAGTACACAGCTCTCATACAGTCTTAATTTGGTGTTTGTGCTATACTGGGAAGACTTCCAAATGTTGTTGAGAACAGCAAATGATGTTCTCGCTTTATTCATTCTGTTGTTAATGTCCTTGCTTGTTCCGCCGTCAGGTGTTACTATGAATCCTAGGTAAGTAAATGTGTCTGTCTGTTCTAACTTCTGGTTCCTTACGGTTATTGGCTCAGGATTGCCCATATTGAGTGTTATGACCTCTGTCTTCTTCAGATTGATGTTCAGGCCAACCTGCTGGCCATACTTATTCAGTCTATCGGTTTTGTCTTGAATGTGTTGATGTGAATGCGCGAGTAGTGCAATGTCATCTGCATATTCCAGGTCTTCCAGTGTAGAAAATGTCCATTTAACTCCTCTTGGACTGCCTACTGTTGTCTGGCGCAACACCCAATCTATGACTGTCAAACATAAATGTTGTTGATAAGGGGCATCCCTGTCGTACTCCTGTTTTCACTTCGAAAGTTACATTACTCGATCCAACACTGCATGTAAAGTTAGAATAGAGACTTTTTATGATGGAAACAATGCGGTTGGGAATTCCATAAGCTCTCAGTATTTTCCATAGGCTGTCCCTGCGTATGCTGTCGAAAGCCTCTTCAAAATCAACAAAGTTAATGTACAGCTGTCTTTGCCATTCTGAGCACTGCTCTGTAATGTTCTGGAATGTAAATATATGATCTGCACATCTTCTGTTTTTTCTGAAGCCCGCTTGTTCTTTCCTCAGTTTATGGTCAACTGCTTTTGAAATTCTCTGGATGGTTATCCTGCCTAGTATTTTGCTGGGAACTGAGAGGAGAGTAATTCCTCTCCAGTTGTTGCAGTCTGCAAGGTCGCCCTTCTTGGGCAATTTGACAATTATTCCTTAACTCCACTCTGTTGGTGTTGTCTCAGTTTCCCAGACGTGTGCAAATAGTGGTTCTAATAGTTCTGCTGCTAGTTCAGGGTCTGCCTTGAATAACTCAGCATTTTGATTGTCGTGACCAGGCGGTTTTCCATTTTTTAACCCTTTGATAGCTGTGATGATTTCTTCTTTTCGTGGAATGTCTGTATTTACATCTAAGTCACTTTCAGCCTCAGGAACATTCAGCTGAGTCTCTGGTGATTCCTTATTCAGTGTTTCTCTGAAGTGCTCTGCCCATCTTGTTTCCTGCCCCTGTGCTGTGGTGATGAGATTTCCTTGCTTGTCTCTTACTAACGTTATGTTGTTTGCACCTCGTTTTCCACTGATAGCTTTAGTTATTTTATAAACTGTGCTTTGTTCATTTCTCAGTGCTGCCTCTTCTGCCTGTCTTGCAAGGTCATCCAGAAATGTCCTTTTGTTAGCACGGGTTTGACGTTTTACTTCCTTGTCCAGCTGAATGTACTGTTCACTATATATTGCCTTTAACCTGGGAGACTTAGCTTCTGTTTTCTTTCTTTTTATTTCCTTTCTCTTCGCTTTGGTGTTTAGCGTTTCTGGTGTTATCAAGTCTTGGCTCTTTCTTTCCTGTAATCCTAACTCTAACCCTATCCCTAACCCTAACCCTAACATGGTCCCAAAAATGCCGTGCTGAAATCGGATATGTCGGCCGAAAGGCGCAAATATCACAGCTTTGCTGTAAATGGACACAACGCAACCAACGTTCTTTCAAGGACGAACGAAGAAGAAGAAGAAGAACTTGCTGCTTTCCTTGTATATAGTTTTGATGGTGTTGAATTTCTGGTCGACATCGTCGGTCTCTGTTCTTTCCTGCTTTTGGTAATCAGATATCGTCTCTTTACTTCGACCATGAACGCTTTTCTGGTGAGGGGATCCTTCAGTTTCGTGATGTTATATCTTTTCTGTTTGACTGCAACTGGTCCAGCAGCTCTGAGTTTTACCTTCAGTCTTGCTACTACTAGGTGATGATCACTTCCCACATCTGCGCCTCTTCTTACTTTCACGTCTTGTAGTGCATGTCTCCATCTGCCATTGATCGTTAGGTGATCTATCTGGTTTCTGTCTCGTCCGTTTGGTGATTCCCATGTTAACTTGTGCACTTCTTTGTGTTGAAAAAGTGTTGCTCCAATGACCAGGTTGTTAATACTGCAGAAGCTTATTACTTTTCCCCATTCTCATTTACTGTTCCACTGCAGCATTTCCCCATTACTCTTTCGTTATAATTATTGTGTGTTCCAACTTTCGCATTTAGGTCTCGCATGACTATAATGAGATCGTACCTGGGTGTAGTTTCCATTTCGTTTTGTACCTGTTGATAGAACTCGTCCTTGATCTCGTCATCATTTCCGTTTGTTGGTGCATAGCATTGTACAAGGGGATTGACATAAGTCTTAGGCCTGACCATTAAGGAGTCACAGGAGGAAGATGAAACTTGGCACATTTAAAGTTCATCATATTTGCATTGAATGTGTGAAGTACGCTTTTGTTTCTTCAATGGGTTTTCCCGCTACGGTGCACGGCGCAATGTACCCTATTGACCGGATCTGCTGCTCCAAAGATTTGACAAAACAATGGAAAAGAAGGAGGCCAGAGCTGTGATAAAATTTCTGATGTTTCAGGGAAAAACACCTACATAAATACACAGGGAGATGGAACCAGTGTTTCGTGATTCTTGACCTTCATATACTTCGGTAAAAAAATTGGTGTCAACAGTTTAAGTGCGGCCGCTCAAATGTTGCTGATCTGCCAAGATCTGGTAGACCAGCCTCAGAGTGCAACGATGAAAATGCAACAAGAGTGAAGAAAATCATTGACCAGGATCGAAAAATGACAATTGTGGAGATAACTAGTAGAGTAAAACTAAATGAAAGAACAGTTTATAGAATTTTACACAACAGACTGAACATGAGAAAAGTGTGTGCACGCTGGGTTCCGCGACTGTTGACACGTGAACAGAAGCAAACGAGGGTAAATTGCTGTCAACAGTTGCTAAAAAAATATCAGTCAAAAAAATTTTTTCAGACCATGGTGACAGTAGATGAGACTTGGGTACACCATTATGACCCCAAATCCAAAATTTCCAGCATGCAATGGAAAACCCCGGGCTCCCCAACACCTGTCAAGCCGAGAGCGCAGAAATCTGCAGGAAAAGTGATGCTGACTGTTTTTGGGACGGCAAAGGTGTCCTTTTCAAAGATTATCTGCCTCGTGGCAACACAGTTAATGGACAGTACTATGCAGATCTTCTCACCAAACTAAGAAAGGTTGTGACCAGGAAACGAGGGATAACGCGCACTCAAAATCTTCCTTTGTTTCAAGACAACGCGCCCTCTCACAAAGCACGGCTTGTGCAGCTAGCAGCCAACAATTTGAATATTGAAATTCTTCCACACCCACCATATTCTCCAGATTTGGCTCCATCAGACTTTTTTCTATTCCCAAATCTTAAAAAACAGCTAAAACGAAATCATTTTGACAGCGATGAAGAGGTTATACTGGCATGTGATAACTGGTTTAGTTTGAAAAATAGGTGTTCTACTCCCAAGGTCTTTTCAAGGTCAAGCAGAGATGACAGAAGTGTGTCAATTCAGACGGTGGCTATATTGAAAAGGACATGTTCTTCATGGTCAGGCCCAAGACTTATGTCAATCCTCTTGTATAATTGTGGTGTTGGTGAATATCTTTCTCAGTCTTGCTCCTATCAGTCTGTTGTTGATGGGTTTCCATTCTAGTAAAGACCTTTCCATTCCTTTCTTCAGGATAATGGCTACACCTTCGTTGTGCTGACCATCCTCTCTACCAGAATAAAGTACTGTTTCCCCTGTAGCTGTTTTTATTCTCCACATCCCTGTCCATCTGCTCTCGCTTATTCCCAGGAAATGTACAGTAATTTGTAGCTTCATGAACTACTAAGCTGATTTAAGAGCCCTAAGGGAATTATTTTGTATTTTTTGCATGTCACGAAGTTTGTTGAAATATTTTTACTTCATTTTACAGCACTTCTGTTGTATTTTTTTATTTTCTGTAAATTTTGTGTATATTTTGGAACTCTCTATAACAACAGGACATTTTTTTGTGTGTTTTCTTACTGACTGTTTTTTGTTTGTTTGTGTGCAAATGACTTGACTTTGTTAATTGTGCTGTTTAAGGATTTTCCCTAAAATCCGAAAAAAAAATGTTACTGGTTAATTGTCTGGTGCCATTACTTCCTTAGAGAAGTCAGTAGTTCTGTTAGTGGATCAGATAGATTTGATGAAGTAAGCAGTTCTGTTAGTGGATCAGATAGATTTGATGAAGTCAGCAGTTCTGTTAGTGGATCAGATAGATTTGATGAAGTCAGTAGGTCTGTTAGTGGATCAGATAGATTTGATGAAGTCAGCAGTTCTGTTAGTGGATCAGATAGATTTGATGAAGTCAGTAGTTCTATTAGTGGGTCAGATAGATTTGGTGAAGTCAGCAGTTCTGTTAGTGGATCAGATAGATTTGATGAAGACAGTAGTTGTATTAGTGGATCAGATAGATTTGATGAAGTCAGCAGTTCTGTTAGTGGATCAGATAGATTTGATGAAGTCAGTAGTTCTATTAGTGGATCAGATAGATTTGATGAAGTCAGCAGTTCTGTTAGTGGATCAGATAGATTTGATGAAGTCAGCAGTTCTGTTAGTGGATCAGATAGATTTGATGAAGTCAGCAGTTCTGTTAGTGGATCAGATAGATTTGATTAAGTCAGCAGTTCTGTTAGTAGATCAGATAGATTTGATGAAGTCAGCAGTTCTGTTAGTGGATTAGATAGATTTGATGAAGTCAGCAGTTCTGTTAGTGGATCAGATAGATTTGATGAAGTCAGCAGTTCTGTTACGGATCAGATAGATTTGATGAAGCCAGCAGATCTATTAGTGGATCAAATAGATTTCATGAAGTCAGCTGTTCTATTAGTGAATCAGATAGATTTGATGAACCCAGCAGTTCTATTAGTGGATCAAATAGAATTCATGAAGTCAGCCGTTCTATTAGTGGTTCATGTAGATTTGATGAAGTCAGCAGTTCTATTAGTGGATCAGATTTGATGAAGTCCGCAGTTCTGTTAGTGGATCAGATAGATTTGATGAAGTCAGCAGTTATAATAGTGGATCAGATAGATTTGATGAAATCAGCAGTTCTGTTAGTGGATCAGATAGATTTGATGAAGTCAGCAGTTCTATTAGTGGATCAGATAGATGTGATGAAGTCAGCAGTTCTATTGGTGGACAAGATAGATTTGATGAAGTCAGCAGTTCTGTTAGTGGATCAGATAAATTTGATGAAGTCAGCAGTTCTGTTAGTGGATCAGGTAGATTTGATGATCAGCAGTTATATTAGTGGATCAGATAGATTTGATTAAATCAGCAGTTCTGTTAGTGGATCAGATAGATTTGATGAAGTCAGCAGTTCTATTAGTGGATCAGATAGATGTGATGAAGTCTGCAGTTCTGTTAGTGGATCAGATAGATTTGATGAAGTCAGCAGTTCTGTTAATGGATCAGATAGATTTGATGAAGTCAGCAGTTCTGTTAGTGGATCAGATAGATTTGATGAAGTCAGCAGTTCTGTTAGTGGATCAGATAGATTTGATGAAGTCAGCAGTTCTGTTAGTAGATCAGATAGATTTGATGAAGTCAGCAGTTCTGTTAGTAGGTCAGATAGATTATATGAAATCAGCAGTTCTGTTAGTGGATCAGATAGATTTGATGAAGTCAGCAGTTCTGTTAGTAGATCAGATAGATTTGATGAAGTCAGCAGTTCTGTTAGTGGATCAGATAGATTTGATGAAGTCAGCAGTTCTGTTAGTAGATCAGATAGATTTGATGAAGTCAGCAGTTTTATTGGTTGATCAGATAGATTTGATGAAGAAAACAGTGAGTGACTTAGACATTGCCAATGGAGACTTGGGAAAGGCTGTACAAAAGATACTGGAGCAAGTTGTTAAACAAAAATGTTGGATATAAAAAGTTGTGCTTAATTTTGTGACCGTGCAATGGCTGCATGCTTTGTCTGTAGAATTACTTCCGATAAAATATAACTTAACATTGTAAAACAGAAAATTTAAATAATAGGGAATAAGTGAAGAATACAACATAGCCGCATGCTCCGTCTGGGGCATTGCTTTCGGGGAATACATAGCTTAATATTATTAATGACAAAGCTGGCTTAACATAACGTGAACAAAAAACGCAGTGATAATTCTCACATTTAATAATTAAAAACTAAAGTTCGCTGCACAGTTAGTTGACACTGGTGTTGAGAGCTGTCAATCAAGTCACCAGTGACAGACAAAACAAACGCGTAACTCAGTGTTGATCATTGTGCATGAGAAAGTTTACGAAGTACGACACATCTGTGCATTTTATGCTACTGGCAAATGTAAACTGACAGCTACTCTAAGTATATACGATGGTTCTCATACTGGTAACCAAAAACAAAGACAACACCATGTAATTTTTAACTGAAATCTTGTTAAATTAATAAGAGAAAGGGATGTAATGTTGATAGATATAAGTTACAATTAAGAAAATGAATTGGATTTCTACCATGAGTACTGACCACCTGTGCTTATGAAATGGACGTTGTATATGAATGATTGATAGTTTGGTATTTGTTTTTAATGAGAATATTTGTAGAAGTGCATTTGTGTTGTATATCGGGGACGTGAGAAAGAGTCTATATCATGATAAAACATAGATTTAAGAACAGTGTCACAAGTGCAAAGACACATCCTGGCGCCGACATAAATTCAGATCACAATCCAGTCGTCATCAAAGTAAATATAAAGCTGAAAAGAGCAGGAAACAGAAGACAGGAGGAACCCCAGATAGAAATATCAGCTCTGAAACAACCAGATATAAAACATAAATATTTAATCAACGTCAAAAATAAATATCAACAGTTATTGACAGAAAGCATGGAGCAGTATAGAAGAGAAAACCCAGAAGAAAAAGTAACCGCAAAATGGGAATGCTTAAAAACAAGCATACAATCAGCAAATGCAAATTTGCCTAAAATGGAGTCTAAGAAAAATTAAATTTGGATGGCAGATGACATCTTGAATAAAATGATAGATAGAAAGAAAGCAAAAAACAATCCAGAATATAAAACAATAGACAATGACATACGTACTATGTGTAGACAAGCAAAAGAACGGTGGATAGAAACAAAATGCAAAGAAATAGAAGACTTGGAAGCAAAGGACATGACAAGAGATATGCATGAAGAAATAAAGAAAGTATCAAATAGGTCGCGGTTTGCACAAGGAGGAAGCTGTATCAAGAACAAAAATGGTGTAATATTACTTGATGAGAAAGACATATCCAACAGATGGGGAGAATACGTAAAAGAACTATTCGAGGACAACAGAGGTAAAAAAACCATCACCAGATTCTAATGAAGGCCCAAACATTCTCAGATCAGAAGTAGAGAATGCCATACATATGATAAAAAAACGAAAAGCAGCAGGCATGGATAACAAAAATTGAAATGATAGAAGCTCTGGAGAGCTTTGGTATAGATACAATCACAGATCTATGCAACGATATATACAATACAGGATATATACCACACGACATGAATTCATCAGTTTTTATAACATTGCCCAAAAAACCAAATGCAACAGAATGTTCAGACTTCAGAACAATCAGCCTGATGAGTCATACAATTAAGATACTGCTCAAAATCCTACAGGAAAGAATAAAAAGTAAGGTAGACAGCGAAATCCAAGAAGAACAGTTTGGTTTTAGACAGTACAGTGGAGCAAGAGAGGCAATATTTTGCTTAAGAATATTAGCAGAAAAATATACAGAGGTCCAAAAATGTATGTATATGTGCTTTATTGACTATAAGAAGGCTTTTGACAGAGTCCATCATGAGAAAATAATTGAATGCCTCGAAGACATAGGCTAGGTATTGATGGAAAAGATATAAGAATACTCAGTAACCTTTATTGGGAGCAAACTGCCACAGTAAGATATGGAAGGAATTATTCACCATACATAGACATAAAAAGAGGTGTCAGACAAGGTTGTGTGCTGTCCCCCTGCCTATTTAATTTATACACCGAAAAAATTTTCAAACAGATACAGGAAATACCAGGACTGAACATCAGTGGAAGGTCAAGAAACAACCTTAGATATGCAGACGATACCGTGTTGTTAGCTGAAAGCAAACAGGAGTTACAAGAACTAGTGAAGCAAGTGAACAGTATAAGTCATGAATATGGACTTGACAATAATATTGAGAAAACAAAAACTATGATAATTAGCAAAACAGACGATAAACCCACATTAAAGATAAAAGTAAATGGGAAAATCCTGGAACAAGTCAAGAGCTACGTATATCTTGGTCATATAATAACAGAAGATGGCAGATGTGAAACAGAAATCAAGAAGAGAATAGGAATGGCCAAAGCTACATTCAACAACATGAAACATATACTGACATCTAAACAGTTATCTCACAAATTAAAACTGACAATCATAAAGTGTTATATATATTCTGCATTTCTGTATGGTGCGGAAACATGGACGATGAATAAGCATTTGGAGGAAAGAACTGAGGCTCTTGAAATGTGGATATATAGAAGAATGGGGCGTATCTCATGGAAAGAGATGAAAACAAATAAGGAGGTCCTAGAAAATCTAGGTATGAAAAGAGAACTAATGAGGGAGATCAAAGTTCGGCAGCTAAAATACTTTGGCCACATAAAAAGGCATAACACCTTGCAGAAGACCATAACAGAAGGGAGAGTTGAAGGCAAACGTGCAAGGGGAAGACAGCGCTATAAGTGGGAAGATAACATCAAGAGATGGACAGGAAAGAGTCTATCAGAGTGGACCACCAAGACAAGAGACAGAAGATGTTGGAGATCCATTACAGCCAACCTTCGTTGTGGAGATGGCAACTGATGAGAAAGAGTCATTGGAAAGACACAACAGGCTGAAGTCAGCACTTTGTTCTGTCAGCAAATATGATAGAATCATGAAATACTGGCAATTTCCCATACAAACAAACAGATTTCGGATGCAGAATTACGGAATATAATTACTTTTGTTAGCGCGATCAATTATAGATTTTTAGGGATTTTCGCTAGAGATTTTATAGATTCTTATAAAGATTTTATTGAGAGAGAGCTTAAACATAATACTATTTAGGAAAGAACAGGTCAACATTTTTCGGCTACGCACTGGACACAACAGATTAATATACCATCTATGCCTTTCTTTCTTCTTTCTTAATCGGAACCTCTTCTACCCCGTAAACAGAGTGTAGAGGTGACCCAAAGAGCACAAGGCTCCTGAGCAAAACATGTAATCAAAATGTTTGACAAACAGGTGATTAGCCCATTGTGAACCATCTATACCACAAATACAAAATTGGTGCAAGAGATCTCTGCACCTGCGGTACCAGCCCGATGACCGTCAAACACCTGCTGCAGTACTGCCCAACCTACAGTAATGAACGGAGTAGCATATGGCAACAACCCACTTCTGTCAACGAAAAACTGTTTGGAGATGTCAGGAACCTTGAGTTGACTACTGCCTTTATTAGAGTCATAAATGTGGAAGTCTGAAGGCGAACGAGGAAGAAGAAGAAGAAGAAACATAATACAACTAAAATGTAGGAAGTTTGTTGTAGGTCTACAGGCTAGACTAGCTAGTTCGTGGACAAATGATAAAGTAGGAAAGATAGGTAGATTTGAATAGATAAGTTTTTGGAGAGAATAGCTAATAATGATCAAAGTAAGAAGAGCGTGGCTAGATAATCTTAGCTAGTGTCAGAATAACTTGTCTTTAAGTACAGTTAAATGGAGATGAGTGTTTAATCGAGCTCTAGAGTTTTGAGGCGACTCTATGAGTGCTCTGATATACTTTGTGGTTTGCTTTAGTAGGGCGGATTTTTTTGTCGAGTAATAGAGTTTAGGCGAGGATCTTAATATTCCACATAACTCTGAAGATTGTAACAAATTAAGAAATAGAGATAGTGGTTCTCAAGCTGTTAACCAATGATCTTAGCCCGCTAAGGTGACTTGTGAATCCCATGCGGCTATTAAGTCATTTTAAAGTAAATATTATTCTGAGTGTTGACGCTATAGAATATGTAATGAATATTTATATCTTCACACCGTTGGAGGAGCGGTTGTAGTGAAGTGATAATGTGTGAACCTGCAGACTGGCAGGCAATAAATAAATAGTGGTGATTTTTATTTTAAGCGTTTAGCTGTTGATGCCACTTGTAAGTAAACATATTGAGAACCACTGGCTCGATACATAATTGTGGATACTGTAAAACTTTATAAGAAATGTTCATTGAATATCGAGAAAGATGATATTATTGCTTTACATGAGATGTTGAGAATCAATGTGACTTTTGAGTTGACACATTTTAAATGTAATAATCAGAACAGTAATTCTCAAGGTCTGTGTCTTGATAAAAACAAGAATATATAATTACAGATAATTAAGAACAAGGATTCTCACATTGTATAGAAAAGGACCAGATAGAACTAGAGTTAGAAGGAAATGAAACTATACATAATATTGTTGGTTTTGTAAATAGGCATGCGTTAATATTCTTATATCCAACTTTTAATCGTAATAAACATTTTAATATTTACTGGATTGTCGTCAGTGATTAAGCTAATTATTGTTAGTGGTTTAAAAAATGTTTGTCAGTGAAACAGTTAAGTATCGTAGTGACTGTGTTTACTATCATCAGTGACTCGTGTTTTATTGTGAGATGAACTGAGTCAACCAACTAAGGTAAGTGTGACCGGATGGCCTACGTTAACGCAAGCTATCACGTTAACATTAGAAAAAAGAATAGTAAAAGTAGTTGAGCAAGACTAGCAAGTAACAAAAACAACACTAGTCGAACAGAAGAACTAATGAAATCGTCTATGGCTATATTTGACAAACAGCAGTCAGAGTGGAGTTCAGTAATAGAGTTCAGTTATGCAGAAGTGACTACGTATCGGTCTTCGACCTTAGTGAGTCCATTTTAGAAGGTTGTGTTATTAACCTTCGGTCCATGTAAAACCGAAAGCTTCAAAGATTTTCAAGATATAATATTCTAGGTGATTGTTTTCCAATTTTGGCAAGTATTCATACGGTTTGTATGTTCTCGATTTATAGTAGAATGATTACTCAGCTATGTCGTACATAATTGAGATTCTAGTCGAAGCCTATCCATATCTACAGAAGAGTTCGAGCAAACGTTATATTTATGCTGATGTCCTTTACAAAGGCATCCAGATTTATTTAACCAAGCAGCGATGTGGCCGCTTGTAGCCAGGATATTGAGTCATGTATTTGAACCTTGCTGTTAGTCCCGTTGGACTCCATTAATAAACAGTTCTTTATGACTTATGGCTATTGCTTACTCTTGTGTGTTGGATATGGAAGCATTAATAGGATACGAATGATCACTGACAACCTGCTGTGAGTATGAAAGGGTCTGGTGTCGAATAACATTCAATTGAGTAATTACTTCTCTGGCAGTAGCCAGTTACCACTCAGAAGATAGATCTATGAAATAATGAACACAACGATCACTTGGAAATTTATAACAAAGAACAAAGAAGACAGATTCACCGCCTGGCACAAAAGGATTTCATGGTGCCAAGGTTTGTCATGTACACGTGGTAGATTGCTGTTACTGTGAATTAAGATTAAATAATGGAGTGATACAATCGTTTAGTCCAACTGTGACATTAGCACTAACATTACATTATACGCAACATCACGAGCCAGGAAACACCAACAAGTAGCAGCATTTGCATCCTGAAGAACCTACCTGGGTTGAACAAGGTTACACGAGATTCTATATATAGACTGGTGGAAATAAACATCTAGGGCGTATTGCCATAACATGTACCTGGTGTTAATACGGTGCAACACAATCTGATCCGAACAGTTAAACATTGAACAATTGACACTTTCAACACACGTTTATTTACAAACACTAGGAGCCCTGTCACAATTTCACATTTTTCTCTTGGTGAATTTTCAGCGGACAAAGAAACAACTGACGTAGATTATTTCAAGTACGCTCCTGTGACGTCAGTTGTAGTGGGAAGGAGCTTTACAGTGTTTACAGCTTTCTGCACGTTTTCTTCACAGTCTAACAATCATTTTCTCACCTGCGCTTTTTCTTCACAAACAATCATTTTCTCACCTGCACCTTTTCTTCACAGTCTAACAATCATTTTCTCACCTGCAATGGCAGTCTCTTGGCCATTAACGACATCACTACGAGGTGTATGTGAAGTCTACCAGAGAACTCCAGTGTCCGCTAGACTGTCTGCACTTGCACGGAAAACATACTGGAACCAGGTCTAGAAGATGATTTGAGTTATTCAGACATTTGCAAAAAATATCTTAAAACTGATACTAAATACACAAACATTAATTTGGTTTGGCTGTATCCCTTTTGACATATGTGATGACTTGTCACAAAGTTGGAAGCATGTCAAAATCGTTGATGTTAATAGTAAAAACACAAAAACCTTTAAACAAAAATAACAATACAGATTTTGTGATAACAGTATTATAAAAAAAAACTCCAGTATTATTTTTTAAAAATCCACTTTCTCCGTTGTCAAATGGTGTAAGTTACGTTCGTGTGTCAAAAGTTGTAAGTTATATCCATGTGACAAATGTTGTAATGGTCTGGCGCTCTCTCTTCCAAACCTCTACACCTCACGGTGGAAGGGGAACGACTAAGTAAGTAAGTAAGACAAATGTTGTAAGTTATGTCCATGTGACAAAACTTATTTTAAACACATTTTTAATGCATCTAAAAAGTTGACTTATTTTGATGACGCTACTCTGAATCTTGTTCTGATGACATCAGATTAAAGTCAAATATTGACTTATTTTGATGTCAGTCTGATGTCAGATATGGACTTATTCTGATGACATCAGCTTGATGTCAAATATAGATTTGTGACATCTGTCTGATGCCTCAACTCAAAAGAGTTCTTGACCTTGCTACAAGCCAAAGGTCTGGGGTCTAGAGGAATACCAAATTAGACACCTTTTTTTTTTTTTCAAGAAGTGACGGAATTGAAAGTTACAGTCGTGCAGCCTTCGATGTGTTCTCTCTCTTCTACTTGCCGTGAGAGTTTCTTTTTGCCCAACCTGAGGTGGCATCGTAGAGAGCATCGCCACTTAGTGTGATTGGCAGATTCATTCTTCCAGGTTGCTGGCTTTTATGTCCAGTGCCCTCATATCTCTCTTGCATACATCTTTGAACTCCAGCTGCGGTCAGCCAACTGTTCTTTTGACATCTGCTAGTTGTCTGTAGAAGATAACTTTTGGGATGCTTTTAAGGTTAGCATGTGACAACAACTCGACATTTGTCACTTTTTCCTTCCATAAAATACCGAGGATGTGTCATACACGCCATGGATGAAAGGCATTAACCCTTCTTTTTTGCTTGGCAAAGGTTGTCTATGTCTCGCTTCCATATAGAAGTGTGCTGGTGACACAGGTATTATATACCACAGCTTTGGTCTTTGTTATGAGTTTAGAGAAGAAGAAGAAGTAGAAACATGCTTTATGAAGCGGGCAAGTGTAGCTGCAGCTTTGCCAATGCGGCTGTCAATTTCTGTGTCCAGAGAGAGTTTGCTGTTGATGGTAGACTCTAGGTTTGTGAAGTGGTGCACTGGTTCAACATCCACATCTTGACCCAGCACATTTGTTTTCTTTAGACTTATTGTGAGGCCAAAGTTCTTGCATGCTTGGGTGAAGCGATGGATACTTACAATTACTTAAAATATACAGCCAGATTAAACATGGCACTTGTACTTTGTGCTTGCATAAGTACATTCATGTTTCTTTCATTATTTAGATAACTGGAAGTCAGTGCTATATTTATAGTGACAACATTTGCTTCCATAAAAAGTAATCATGAAAGTAATTATTGTGTATGTAAATTTGATAAAGTCTTTGCGTGCTTGCATTTTCATATGGTGAAATTGCTTGTTTGTGCATATTGTTTTGAAAGCATACCATAAGTATAATGGCTGTTTTGTGAGTTATGGTTGTTAGTCTAAATTTATCTTGATGTGTCACATGATGCAAATTTTTTCCCCCTAGAAACAATGTGTGGCTAGTTCCAAGAGCACTAGTGAGTGTTCTCAGAAAAAAAGATCTTCTAAACACAGAACACACTTTACTGTATAAATTTGCTCCCCAAACTAAGAAAAGAAGAATTAGACATTAGTTATTTAGTCATGCAGCATTGGAGAGTTTCAAGATGGTGGTTGTTGCTTGACTAGAATTGCTGAGCTTGTCGCTCTGTGGCAGCCAATACAAAGTTGAAGAATCATTAGTATTTTCTACATTGTAGATCTAGGCTTTCCCTGCGACCTTTCTGTTATTCTGAAACTTGTTAAGTTGGAGACATGAGTTCTAGATTCTTTCCTGGATATTCTGTCTAGCTTGGCATACATTTAAAGTGTCATCACATCTGGTTTCAAGATAGATGGAGATTGCAGGCTGCGTGTTGTGCATTCCCTACCATCAATGGGGGCTCTCTAGATATGCAGAGTAAAAAAAATATTGTGCTCTGGTTCTGGGCTCTCCCAAGGAATTGTTATGTCCTGCACAGAGTCACTTCCCAGCTCAGGTCACGTGTCCATTGTCAGATCCTTCTGAATTGCAGCCAATCAGGTAAAAGCCGAAGTTATGTCTGGGGCTCAAGTGATTCTCATATTTGTCACGTGATTCTCATATCAGTCACGTGATTCTCATATTTGTCACATGCAATGCTGGGTTCTCAACATGTTTCATCAGAGGGGGGATTCTCTGGAAGTGTGTGGATGATTTCAAGAGTCCTTGAGGGTGTGATTAGCCTTACAGACAGAGATTCACAGTTTGTATGTAAGAGTAAAGACATCTAATCCATTCCTTCAAGTTTCTGCAATGTTCCTAATTACTGCATGTCTTTTACAGAGAGTTATTACCTTCACAACCTTCAACCCACTCTATAAAAATTACAATAAGTTAAAGTGCTACAACTTTACTTTTATTTTTAAAACACAATGTAATGTTATGATATAATGTTATGTTTTCTTCACAAAAGCTTGAGTTAGTGCACAGACAAGCCAAGGTCAATGACCTGCAATAACCTTTGATCAGACCTTAAGAAGTTAAAGTAGCCCCAGAGCAGACTCTGCCATAGGGGATTGAAGTGTTAGAGACTTCACTGTTTTAGATCTCAGCTTTATGAGCTAAGGCAACATGTTCCTTTTACTATTGCCCTTGCCCTCCAAAATTCAAGAGCAATCAGGTACCCATTTACAGCTGTGCAGTAAAGGGGTGCAACAGGTGACAGCCACTGCCTTTGCCTTTCCAAGCTCAAGAGCAGAGTCTGGTATTCATTTACAGCTGGGCAGTGATGTACTATGGGCTTGCATCAGGAGGCAGATGAAATAAAACACTATCATAACAGTACTGTGCTGTAGATACTTTAAGTATGCCCCTGTAGATGAGCAGATTGAAGTGTGCTGCTATTTCGTTTTGAGCCCCTTAACTTTGCCTTGAGAAGTAACCACTGTAACTGAGCAGCCAGTCAACACACCAGGAGGCATACATAACAAATAACAGCAGGATTTGACTAAGTCTAGTATTTATACCTGGTCACCAAATGATTGTGCAGGTTTCCCAAATCTTGGCCCCATGTGAACACTCATATACATGTAGTACAGCCCTGTATAATTAATGTTCAGAGCTGTATCCAAGACTCGAACACCTCGGACGTGTTCTGTAAGCGGGTCATTGAAGTCCTTGTTAAATCTTGCAGAAAAAAAGTTGTGATAATTCACAACTGAAAAAAGGCTCTGGAGAAAAAATAAATAGATAAGTAATATTTTTATGTAAAGACAACAAATTTGATCCACTGAAATGAGGTTAAGTCATTCTTAAACTGAACAAAGGCAGCCAACAACTTAATCTGAAATTATCTGAATTTAAAAAAAACACAATTTGAAAACCTAATCCTAAATAAAATCTTACAAATTTGTTATAGAAAAGGCATAAGCCAAAGGTCGTGTAGTTAAAAACAAAAACATGCCTTGTCTCTCAGTAAGAAAAATTAACCCAAAAAAAAATGATTTGTTTCATGTCATGAGTATCATTTAAAAGATATACCAGAAACTCTTCAGTTCTTCAAACAGAAGTTGAAATGAACAGAGCACAATGATAGGACACAGAGCACAATGATAGGACAGAATATAATGATATGACAGAATATAATGATATGACAGAATATAATGATATGACAGAATATAATGATTGATATGACAGAATATAATGATATGACAGAATATAATGATATGACAAAAGATGATATGTCAGAAGTCAGTGATATGGCAGCAGATAATGATATGAACAGAAGTCAATGATATGACAATTCAATCATATGACAGTAGATAGTGATATGGCAGAAGTCAATCACATGACAGTAGATAATGATATGAGAGAAAATAATAATATGACAGAACTCAATCATATGACAGTAGATAATGATTTACAGAACTCAATCATGTAACAGTAGATAACAATATTACAGAACTCAATCATGCAACAGTAGATAACAATATTACAGAACTCAATCATGTAACATTAGATAACAATATTACAGAACTCAATCATGTAACAGTAGATAACAATATTACAGAACTCAATCATATGACAGTAGATAACAATATTACAGAACTCAATCATATGACAGTAGATAACAATATGACAGCACTCAATCATGTAACAGTAGATAATAATATGACAGAACTCAATCATGTAACAGTTGATAATTATATAACAGAACTCAGTCATATGACAGAAGACAATGACATGAACAGAGGACAATGACATGAACAGAGGACTATGAAATTAACAGAACACAATGATATAACAGAAGACAATGATATAACAGAAGATAACTATTTTACAAATTTACCTTCAATATACAATTCTGACTGACGTGGTGGGAGTAACTGCTTGTGAGCTGATGCTGGAGTAATCGTTGAGTTCAAACCCATGATCTGTCTTTGAGGTACTGGTGAAATTTCATGAACGACAAAATGAGTCACTCAGAATGAGAGAGGCCAATGTGCAAAGAAAAATAATTGCAAAGATTAATACAGAGGCACTCTACGCGTATACTGGACAAAGATTAACTAGAAGTATTAGTCTGAACACATTGCAGTGAACACAATTAATAGAAAGACAGAAATGTAATACAAAGATAGAAGATGCAAAGATATTAATAACATGACACAAGAGACAATCGACAAGAAAAGTACTTGCTTACTTAGTCATTCCTGTTCTAGCCTGGTGTACTGAGGTTTACCAGAGAGAGTGTTATACTATCTTATTGGCTGTCTTTCTTCTGGTCTGGTTCCAATCTAGTCCTTAGTCCTTCAGAGACTGTCTAATGTTGTCCTCCCAACAAACTCTGAGTTGTCCTGCAGGTCTGGATCCCTGGTTCTTTGTTTCCCAAGATTTGTCAAAAATGTGTTTAAAATTTCATTGCTTAAAATGTTTTTATTTGTCCCCCTCTCCATTACCAACATATACTTAGGGCCAGCGGTTTTCAATCTGTGCGCCGTGGCGCCCTGGGACGCCTTGCCTGACGGTCAGGGGCGCCGTGGGTGGGCTCAGATTTTTTTCATATTTAGCTGTAAAGAAAACACAGAGCTGTGGGAAATTTCATTTTTAGTGTTTGTCAACCTGCGTGACCCCGGAGAAATTTCACTTTTGATGTTGCCCAGCCTTTGAAATCCCACTCCCCTGACCCGCCTATCAACTTTCCGTGCATTCTCCTAGCGCGACCATAGTAGGTAACACGGTGATTTTCTGTTTTCAAACGTTTTTGATTGTGTTGTGAGTTTGATATAAACTATGGAAAGATTTTTTAATTTGGCAAATGTTAGTAAAAAGCGAGAACTTGTTGAGGGTGACAAGGAAACTGGTAATGAGGAAAGGAAACGTAAGTATAGAAAATACGACGAAGGTTACTGTTACGGTAGTTCTATTGAAGTCGTCTGCTATATTCATTTTAGTTCTTATGTCTCCTATCTAGCCTTCACTTTCTTTCTTTTCCTGACGAAGGCCTTGTGGCCGTAACGTAGACTACTTTCTTTGTCTTTTGTCCTCGTAAGACGAATCACATTTTTTCGATTTTTTTTCAAACCCATCCACTGCTATGGTTGGCAGCATTTGAAGGTCGCTGACTTGTGCTGCCATTGAGAAAAGTTCGTTCTGTTGCTACGGTATGACGTCACCGGTGTACACCTTGAAAAAATGTCCATTTCACTTTCGTTCGAAGGGAAATTTTTTCGAATTAATATGAATTAAAATTCCACAGCCACATCTGGCCGCCAGTTGATACAGGTTGATTCTTGTTGATACCGGTTGATTACAAGGCGTGTTTCATCGTTTGATGGTGTATGTTCATGGTTTACTATAAATACTATATTGAAGGTCATTGATTCTGGTTTGTTGGTTAGCAATAAAATTCAACCATAATCCTAGTTCCTTTCGGACTTCATTGGAAGTATTGTGGATTATTAACTTCTATATCTAAGAGTTCATCGTGCTGAATAATAAATAGTAATATAACATGATGAATCAACCTGCACAATATTAACTTGATAAGTCCTTGTTTTCGAGTCCAACATTTATTGACGATATAACATGTGGAGACATCACGAGCATTGTTTATAGTACGGGTACAATTCATGTAAGTGGTAAACCAATACATCTTAGTATCAGTCCGTGTCCAATAATTGAACTAATGTTGACAGAACAGCATAGCTATTGTGGCGACAGGGTAGAAGAAAGGATAGATAGAAAAAATAAAAGAGAGTACCAATCTCTTCCACATTGTCTTTTGGCTCGCTGTAGGTGATAGTCCGACACTTGTAGGAAGAAATGTTTCAGGAGACTGAAATTTAAACTCTTCTCAGTTAAGCAAAGAAGCAAATCCCATCAAGAATCCTGAGAGTATGTTAGGTCTTCAGCCACACTTCTCCTGAGGTACTGATATGGCTCAAGAGACTCCCAGCTGGTAATTAAGATAATGATTAACAAAAACAGTTAACTACCAAGCAATACAGAACATATAGTGAAAGAAAGAAACAACAGTGAAATTCGTTTCTATGAATTTATGTATATTAGACCAAGCTAAATTGGTTACAGAAAAACACAAGGAAGAAAAACAAATATTATATATATATATATATATATATATATATATATATATATATATATATATATATATATATATATATATATATATATATATATATATATATATATTGTTAATGTATACAGCACTGGGTAAATGGAGATAAAAATAGTCTACACAAAAGTTATGTTTATTATTAGGGTACCCTTTCACGATGGCTGAGGTTTATGTCCTAATTTTAATCATTGACTGGTATGACCTAAGATCGTTTAATATTTGGTCCGTTCTAAAAAAGCACTTATCATGAAGGTTGTTGCTGCTGTATGACGTCACAATATCACTGCAAGTTTTCTTCCTCCGGCCAAGTTGCTGGAATATTTCGTAGCACGTGCTGCAAGGTGTTACTTCACGACTGCGAGTTCACCTGCCTTCGTCACCACCAGGAAGCTAGGAGATAGACATCATCATCATCTCAACCCATAACCCGTCATGGGTCGTAGGGGTGCCATGGTGGAAGCATCAGCAGACAGGGTCCTCCACTGCTCTCTATTCTCAGCAATGCGTACAAGTGTGGAGAAACCATGTCCTGCCCATTCTTTGATGTTATCAGCCCAGGATTTTCTTTGCCTTCCTCTTCTCCGTTTACCTTCGACTGTTCCATGGAGGATCGTTTTCGAAAGGGAGTCATGACGAGTTACATGCCCAAACCAGGCAAGCTTTTGTAGTTTCACTATTGACAAAAGTGGTTCTTGGTGGCCTGCATAGGTGTTTATCTTCTCTCTAACATAGACATTTGTTTTGTGCTCTTTAAAGCAAATGCGCAAAATTCTTCTATAACATTTATGCTCGAAAGCCTGAATCCTTCGCTCCGTATCTGCAGTGAGTGTCCAGCCCTCACACCCATACAAGAGAATAGATAATACAAGGAGATAGACACAAAGGAACAAACTGTTTAGCTCTCTGGTTAGAGGCATGAATTTGTCCTGAGTTTTGTCTATAAACCAGACTCAGATATCAGTCATATTATTACATAAATGACATGGACCAATGTTGAGCGCCATTCTTCGAGCTACAACCATATGATATTAATAGGGTAGGGGCAAGGCATACATATATCATCAACTGTTGTAATGGCATACAGAAATCATACAACATTAATACATGAATGCGATAATGGTTACAACCATTAAATAAAAGAAGCGCGCAGGGTAGTGCAAATGCTTTCTGGGAAACAATCTGAAGGACATCAAAAACATACAACAAGGCATACAAAAAATCATATAACAGTAAACATATGGATTACCTAATATATATACAACCATTACATGAAAGTATGAAATTGCCTGAAAAGCAGTGCAAGCATTAACTCAAGTTAATTGCATATAATGAAATAATAATGGAAAGCAGTACAAACAGTCAATACAAATAATAGCGTATAAGAAGATAATACATTAAGCTCACCCGCTTTGATTCCAATATTGAGTTTGGCTCAGAGACGGCATATACTATATAAGTATTTCTTTGGTCCTCTGGTCTGACAGATTATATGCTAGAATTTTCTGCCGGGGCTTGCAAAATGTGAGTGAGATATACAAGATCCATACTTTCATATATACAGCTAACAGCGGTCATTGAACTCATCAACGCTAGGGAACCCCCCCCCCCCCCCTCAGCCTACGGGTCACGGGTGGATGTCCTCCAACACTGGGAAATCTTGAATATTCTAGATCACTGGGCGTTCCCCTCCCGGTCACTTGGAAAATCCCGAGGATCTGGGTCATTGGCCTCTTGAGTAAATACCTGCGCTTAATAACTGGAACATCCTGGTATCTTGGTTCAATGTCCTCTCAGGTGAATAACAAGCGACATAGTCTGGAAAATTCCGAGGGAGGTCATTGTCCGATCAGGCATACAAAAAGATAGCAGAGAAAGACAGAAGATTGTCGGACGAATAATTTCGCGACAATAGCCCTCTGTGAAAGTTAATCGTAAGGTGAACTAGTTTCGACTGACATCTTCTTCTCGATCCCTCTCTGTCCTAGTTTGATTTCCCTCACCATCCTGGAAGTTTTTAGGGAGGTTAGGCTTATTGGGTCGCTGCTGACTTGCCTGTTCTTCCCCACTGCATGGATGACGGCTGAGAAAGTCTGCTCCGACATTGAGTGTCCCAGGTATATATTCAACCTTGAAGTTATATGGTTGCATTAACATTGACCACCTCATGAGCCTTGAATTCAGGTTTTTAGACGCAGCTAAGAACATCAATGGTTGGTGGTCGCATTGAACGGTGAAGGGTTTCCCATACAAGTATGGTTGATATTTCTGAATCCCCTATACCAAAGCTAGGCATTCCCGTTCAATAGTGGAGTAATTTCTTTCTGCAGCATTTAACTTTCGGCTAGCGAACGCTATGGGGAATAATGTAGACGTATTGTCTTCCCCAGTCTGTAGCAATATGGCTCCAATCCCAATCTGACTAGCATCGGTGCGTAGTATGAAGGGTTGGCTTAAAGTTCGGTAGGTGCAGAATAGGTTTCTCTGTGAGTTTTTCCCTGAGAGTACTATAAGCATTCTCACACTCAGCGGTCCAGATAACTTTTTCAGGAGTATTCTTTTTCGTAAGGTTCGTCAGTGGGGCACTTATAGTGTTGAAATCCTTGATGTAACGTTGGTAAAATCCACATAACGCGACGAACGATCTGACATCCTTTTTAGTAATAGGGCGAGGTGCATTGCGCAGTTTGTCAACATTACGTTCCTCTGGGAACATGTACCCTTGTGAAATGGTGTGGCCCAGAAACCCCAGTTGGTCAAAACCTATCTGGCATTTAGTTGGGCGAGCAGTTAAACCTGTCTCCTTAAGCCTTCGGAGTAGCATCTCTATTGCATTCAGGTGTTCTTCAAAGGTGTCAGTGGCGATGAGGATATCGTCCATGTAGTTGGTAATAGCAGGGTTATGAAGGGGTGCGAGAAGTTTTCGCATCATTCTCGTGAATGTGCTAGGCGCATTATGTAATCCGAATGGGAGGAAATTAAATTCAAAGTGTCCTTCCGGGGTGCTGAATGCCAGTAGTGGTCGGATCTCTTTCTTCACAGGAATTTGATAGTAACCCTTGCTAAGGTCGATCTTAGAGAAATACCGAGCTGTATTTAGCTTAGCGAACAGTGAGTTTTGATCTGGCAGAGGTTCAGCCTGGTACTCCGACACTGCATTCAGTCTCCTATAGTCAATACACAATCTATGCTCTCTGGTAGGCTTTCGAAGGAGCACAACACTAGCACT
This sequence comes from Oreohelix idahoensis, assembly GCA_024509875.1. NCBI lineage: Eukaryota > Metazoa > Mollusca > Gastropoda > Stylommatophora > Oreohelicidae > Oreohelix > Oreohelix idahoensis. Next base: position 127,454 of record JAMPIV010022296.1, read on the forward strand.
ATAGGGTGATTCGGATGGAGAAATAATGCCTGCACTGAGCAATTTCTCTATTTCTTCTCTCAATGCATCCGCCTTGGCATAGGGTATAGGGTAATTTTTCACACGGACTGGCATTGCATCTGTCAACTTCATATCAAACTCTACCAAACTGGTTAGGCCTGGCCTGTCCGTGAGAACTTCTGCATACTTTTCCAACATTGTTTGCACCTGCTCATGCTGTTCCATGGTTAGAGTGTGACTTATTTGCACATCGGCCTGAGTCTCACTCAAGGACAGAGGGTATTCGACTGCTACACTGGGTTCATCCTCTACTTCACTGGCTACTGCAAGGGCCATCAAATGGGCTGGCTGTACTGAGGCACGTTCGTTGTACTTTTTCAGCAGATTGATGTGGTAAATTTTTTGTTTACCCTTAATTGCTATCTTGTAGTTGGTGCGGGAGATTTTCTCGACAACAGCATAGGGTCCTCTCCAACCAATCTGAAGTTTATTATGGCTGCTTGGCAAGAGCAATAAAACTGTATCCCCAATGTTCAGTTCTCGATCCTTAGCTGTCCTGTTATAATATTGCGCATGTTTCTGACGGGCTTTGCGCAAATTTGCAGTGGCCAACTTCCAACCTGTTTAGAGGCGTTGCTTCAATTCCTCAACATAATGTGACGCGGTAATGACTGTGTCATCCGCTTTATCGTCTGTCCAGGATCTCAGAAGTGCCTCTAGATGACCTTTTATTGGGCGCCCAAACAGCAGTGTTGCTGGTGGGATTCCTGTCGAGTGATGAGGTACCTCTCTGTAGGCGAACAGTGCTGCTGGCAGGTAGGAATCCCATGAACTCGGGTTCTCCTGCTCCAGCTTTCGCAGTATGGAAATTAAGGTTCCATTGAACCGTTCTACTTGGCCGTTGCTCTGGGGGTGATATGGAGCGGTATGAATGTGTCGCGTTTGGAAAATCCGAAACACTTCTTCCATTAATTTCCTCCGAAATTGTGATCCATTATCCGTCAGGATCTGAAGAGGGAACCCCAACCTCGTAAATATAGTAAGGAGGGCTTCCGCTACATGAGTTGAGTCACACGAAGGCATTGCTACTGCTTCTGCCCACATGGAGCATGTGTCGACTAACGTCAAGATGTAGCTATTCTTTTTCTTTGTCCTAATCAGGGGTCCAACAATGTCGACTGCCACCATTTCGAACGGGGTACCTGTTACAGGCATTTCTCCTAAGGTTACGGGAGCTACCCAGTGCTTAGGAGCCACTTTTTGGCACTGTGTGCATGACTGAACATACCGTTTGATGTCTGCATTCATCCCTGGCCAATAGTAGTGGCAAGAAATGCGCTGCATGGTTGCTCCAATTCCCATGTGTCCGCTGAAAGATAAGGCATGGCCCATTTCTAATATTTGGGTCCTATAGGATGAGGGGACAATCAGCTGTGAGTGTTCGCTCGCTCCTTTGCCTGCTCTGCGGTACAACAGACCATTCTTTTTATAAATCTCTCCCTTGAGAGGCGGGGTATGAAACTTAGGAAGTTTTTTTAAACAAGGCGACAAAGTGCTATCCGCTTTTTGTGCCTTCCTCAACTCTTCTGGGAAGAGGTTGGTCGGAGTTCCAGACTCAGGGTTCTGCCTGCATTGATCCCTGGTCTGTACGGCCGCAACTGACAGAGGCCGTGCTGGTTCTCCTAGGAACACATATCTACAGCCCAAAATCAGGGGGTAGATAGGATCCTTTAGAACAGCGGCTCTGATTTCTCCAGTCACATACCGCGATTGAACCTGAATCTTGCACACTGGTAGAATCATGGGCGCACCAGATTTGGTGGGTCCTTGCATTTTAATCGTCTCCTCTGTAATTTCGTCAGAATTAACAAGAGAAGCTGCGACGATTGCGTCAAAAGATAATCCAGTGTCACACAAACAAAGAGCTCTCTCCCCATTAACCATAACAGATTCAATGACCGCTGGTCGCTTCGAGGAATCTATGTCATCCTTTGAGGGCTCAGGGCTGTGAGATCTGGTTGTTATGCAAGCTGCATTCAAGGGGAGGTGTCGGCGCTTACAATCACGAGAATTATGTTTAGGCGACCGGCAGTGTTGGCACACATCCCTCTCTGTGTTTGCGGTATAGGAAGTTTTCCTTTCCGTGTTCTTGTGGGTTTGTCCATTGTTGGGTCTGTCATGGTGAATTTTCATGTAGGGTGGCTTTGAGCTTGTAATACTATTGGAGCTGTTAGGTGCAGTCTGCCGAGCTGGGTAGTCTGTATATCTCCGTCTGGAGGTCAGAGTCTCAGCCTGTGCATTCTGAAAGCGTTCTGATAAGGTAACTATGGTATTTAACCTTTCTGCCCCGTTTTCTACAAGAAATCGTCTCATCTCAGGGCTCATCATTTCTTTCAGTTGCTCCATTAGTATTAATTCTTGCAGTCCTTCGTAAGATTTGTCGAATGACGCGAGAGAGAGCCATTTCTGCAAATAAGCTTCCAGGCGAGCAGCATACTGGGTGTACGATTCTCCATTTTCCTTACGGAAATTTCTGAACCGTTTACGGTACGCTTCAGCGTTCAATTCATAGCGAGCTAAGAGGGCTTTCTTCAGACAATCATAGTCCTCCTGTTCATGTGGAGCCAGTTTTAAGAATACATCACAGCCAGCACCCCTGAGTCCTTGCGAGAGTTTCAAATTCCACCTGTTTCGGTCCAGCCCGAATGAAGAAGCAAACCTCTCGAACCGGTCCAGGGAGCTGTCCATGGTATCTTTTCCCTCCAAAAATGGCTCCAGAGGGAAGGCCATCGGTCCCAGGTGTGGTGTAGGGAGAGCTGATGCACTATCAGATTGAAGGGGTGAGGGCGGAGAAGATGAAGTTTCGGAATTGCTCCCAGCTCCCTTGCTTTTTGAGAGAAGTTCTACATCCAGTTCCTTCATTTTCAGGGCATGTTGTCGTTCCTTCTCCTTCTCCTCTGCCGCCCTGATTTCACGATCCTTCTCCGCTTCTGTCGCTCTGATTTCCCTGTCCCTCTCCGCTTCTGCCTCTCTGATGCTCTTCATCTCTGAGGATACATAGTCTGCAAGCTCTTTTCCTGCAAGCCCCACCTCTTTACCACTCTCAATTAACAAAGCTCTTACTTTTGCTGTCTCTGCCATTGCAATATTGGATCAAGTCGAATGAGCTTGAATAAACCTACTCACAAACCAATACAGGTAAAAGTAATACTGTCTAATATTTATAATATAGTGTATTACTGCCATAACAATAAAACAAAATTTAGCAACAACAACAATTTCAACCTGCAGGATAGCTCTTAGTTAAGTAGCTCAGTTAAAATTGTATACAAACTTAACTAATAAATTGGACCATACACTAGAAGATCAGTCACCAGTTATATTTTGTGTACTATTCTATCTGTGCAATATACTGCATATAAGATCAAACCAGTTACATGCAAAGTGTACTGGGAAGCTCTATAAGATTACTTGATAACCAAACTATTAACCCAAGTTTGTTACCCAAAAGTAAAATGTATATTAGCAATACTTTAATTGTAGTCTAGGGAACATACAGATGCTATGAGTTCATCCCGGACAAGCAGTCAAGTTTGTGGCGACAGGGTAGAAGAAAGGATAGATAGAAAAAATAAAAGAGAGTACCAATCTCTTCCACAGTGTCTTTTGGCTAGCTGTAGGTGATAGTCCGACACTTGTAGGAAGAAATGTTTCAGGAGACTGAAATTTAAACTCTTCTCAGTTAAGCAAAGAAGCAAATCCCATCAAGGATCCTGAGAGTATGTTAGGTCTTCAGCCACACTTCTCCTGAGGTACTGATATGGCTCAAGAGACTCCCAGCTGGTAATTAAGATAATGATTAACAAAAACAGTTAACTACCAAGCAATACAGAACATATAGTGAAAGAAAGAAACAACAGTGAAATTCGTTTCTATGAATTTATGTATATTAGACCAAGCTAAATTGGTTACAGAAAAACACAAGGAAGAAAAACAAATATTATATATATATATTGTTAATGTATACAGCACTGGGTAAATGGAGATAAAAATAGTCTACACAAAAGTTATGTTTATTATTAGGGTACACTTTCACGATGGCTGAGGTTTATGTCCTAATTTTAATCATTGACTGGTATGACCTAAGATCGTTTAATGTTTGGTCCGTTCTAAAAAAGCACTTATCATGAATGTTGTTGCTGCTGTATGACGTCACAATATCACTGCAAGTTTTCTTCCCCAGCCAAGTTGCTGGAATATTTCGTAGCACGTGCTGCAAGGTGTTACTTCACGACTGCGAGTTCACCTGCCTTCGTCACCACCAGGAAGCTAGGAGATAGACACAAAGGAACAAACTGTTTAGCTCTCTGGTTAGAGGCATGAATTTGTCCTGAGTATGGTCCATAAACCAGACTCAGATATCAGTCATATTATTACATAAATGACATGGACCAATGTTGAGCGCCATTCTTCGAGCTGCAACCATATGATATTAATAGGATAGGGGCAATGCATACATATATCATCAACTGTTGTAATGGCTTACAGAAATCATACAACATTAATACATGAATGCGATAATGGTTACAACCATTAAATAAAAGAAGCGGGCAGGGTAGTGCATATGCTTTCTGGGAAACAATCTGAAGGACATCAAAAACATACAACAAGGCATACAAAAAATCATATAACAGTAAATATATGGATTACCTAATATATATACAACCATTACATGAAAGTATGAAATTGCCTCAAAAGTAGTGCAATCATTAACTCAAGTTAATTGCATATAATGAGATAATAATGGAAAGCAGTACAAACAGTCAATACAGATAATAGCGTATAAGAAGATAATACATTAAGCTCACCCGCTTTGATTCCAATATTGAGTTTGGCTCAGAGACGGCATATACTATATAAGTATTTCTTTGGTCCTCTGGTCTGACAGATTATATGCTAGAATTTTCTGCCGGGGCTTGCAAAATGTGAGTGAGATATACAGGATCCATACTTTCATATATACAGCTAACAGCGGTCATTGAACTCATCAACGCTAGGGGAACCCCCCCCCCCCCAGTCTACGGGTCATGGGTTGATGTCCTCCAACACTGGGAAATCCTGAATATTCTAGGTCACTGGGCGTTCCCCTCCCGGTCACTTGGAAAATCCCGAGGATCTGGGTCATTGGCCTCTTGAGTAAATACCTGCGCTTAATAACTGGAACATCCCGGTATCTTGGTTCATTGTCCTCTCAGGTGAATAACAAGCGACATAGTCTGGAAAATTCCGAGGGAGGTCATTGTCCGATCAGGTATACAAAAAGATAGAGAGCAGAGAAAGACAGAAGATTGTCGGACGAATAATTTCGCGACAGCTATATGCACGTGCAGTTGGGGATTCCAACGGCCGACAGTGATCGTATGAGTCTGGCGAATATAAATATTATGGACTGTTTAATAATCCTTCCTTAAATTTGGTTACATACTAACCTTATCATTTGATTACTTTCACATAACTTTGGACTGACCCTGAGTCCATACTTCGAAAAAAAAAAAAAAAAATATATATATATATATATATATATATATATATATATATCTATACATATATATATATATATATATATATATATATATATATATATATATATATATATATATATATGCCGCAATACAATGCCCAACACTGGAAGGATATAGGACGCGTCTTCATAGCTTGACGGTCAACGTAAAAAGGGTCTCGTATCTAAGTCACGGTGCGTGACCTATCAACGCTAACACGTCATAATTCGATCGTGTATATAGCGTTCAGTAGTCCGTGAATTATTAACATCAAATTATATTAAATGCTGTCACCCTAAAAATTGCACACTGCCAACCATAGCAGACGACTTCAATAGAACTACCGTAACAGTTACTTACATTTTGGTTTCACGTGCACTCTTGTGAACAGTGAAGAGCATCCACAGTGTGTTTTGCGTTTCAAAGTACTCTCTATCGAATGTATGCTGACTAGCAAATTGAAGCGCCCTTTAGAAAGTGTTTATAAGAATGACGTGGGCAAACCAAGAGAATATTTCTCTAGAAAGCTGAGTCAAATGAAAGAACAAAAATTAGCATTTTCTAAGCAGGCGACAATCTCGAGTAAAGCTCTTCTATGGGAAAACAGCTTTTGCCCATTCCTTTGTCAGACAATACAATCAGCCGTCGAATTCAAGATTTAGGCGAGGATCTTAATCAACAGATTATATAAAAAAATGACAGGGAAGAACTTAGCTTTGCAGCTTGATGAGGCCACTGATAGCAATAGAGATGCTCATTTAATCTGTTACGTGCAGTTTGTTGATGAAAAACACGAAATAGTGGAAGATTTTCTTTTTTGTAAGGACATAAATGCAGGTACGACAGGCAAAGATTTATTTAAAATTGTGGACAACTTTTACTGTACAAGTTTTTTTTGTTTTGGAGATTGAATCATGAGTGCAGTATATCAGTGAATGATTTTCAGACAAAAATATATAAAAATGTTAGAAAGAAACTACTTTATCTGTGCTGTTTTCTTTTTTTTATGGTAAGGGTTTTCAAAGTGCACTTTGTGTATATTTTTTCTTGTACTTGTCATTTTTTCGCAGATTGTCCAATTGCATTTTTTTTTTAAATTACATAAAAAAATTACATTATTTAAAAGCCTTTCCAAAGCTCCACTGCTCAAGAAAAGATAAGCTAAATGTCGAAACATCGCTAAAAGTGTTACCAGTTATCCCACATGGGAGCTGCAGAAAGAATGTAGTTGGTCAGGGAAGCCATGGACTCACAAATTTTGAAAACCGCTGACTTAGGCAGTCCAGTGACACCAGATGGCAGAACAAGCAAAGACATCAGTAACCAAATGAAAAAAGGTTCACTACCGAATTGAAAAACACACTGTGGCCGAATTAAATTTTTTCCCATTTTCATCTTGTAGGTGTTTGCACAAAGTAAGCTGTAGTTTTCGTAATTGTTTACATATTTTTATGAATTACACGTTATTTTAAAGATAAATGAATGTACTATTACAATAAACACCGGTTGTAACTCTAATAGAGCTTGTTGCTATTTAACGGCCCTCCGATGGCCGAGGACTTGCAATATTTTCACAATTATAACTGCTTGCGCCCCATCTCTATCAAAATCACAATTTCAATGTGCACACCGTTTTCACTCTTGTCCTCGTCGCTAGATCTATCAGTCAATTGTTGAAACACGTTTCTATCCTATTCAGCCGTTAGACGAGATGTACACGCATTTTTTGTAGTCCTATCATTAGTTGCCATGGTAAACAGTTTTACACGATTTGTTAACTAACCCAAAAAGCTGAAAAATATAAACATAATATCAATTTTCCAGTGTTCTACAACAACCATGCTTTGGGAATTTGTTTTCCGGTGGCAACTTAAAATCTCGAACCAGATCAGAAAGAGTTTCAGTACATTTTTCATTCGTTTTATTACTAAAATTAGATTGGCGCTCTGAGCGGCTTGCGGTCCAAATGTGATTATGTTGTGAGCCGCTGACAGCGGCTTGCGGTAGTTAATGTGTTAAATAGCCTTTTGCACTCTAAACACCATCTAGAAATCTGGCCAGTACAGCACAAATACTAAATTAACATTATGTGGGAGTTGCATACTTGGTGCAGAATGCTGGAGAATAGCAGGAAAAAAAATGTCCAAATTGTCCTCATCCCACATAACCTGAATAAGTAAAATTCTTCAAATTTTAAGGCTGAACTACATCACCAGCCAAGGACTGCTAATTTGGATACGCTAAGAAGACAAGGGCACCAGCATAGCGGGCAGACTTGGTATTGGGTTGAACACATCCGTAGAAGAATCCCTGACACCACCATCAAATTGCCATGCTATGGACTCCAGAAGGAACGTGAAAGTGAGGCTGGCAAAAAGTTTCCATGCAGAGAACTGTGATGGCAGAGAACTGTGATGGCAGAGAACTGTGATGGCAGAGAACTGTGATGGCAGAGAACTGTGATGGCAGAGAACTGTGAAGGCAGAGAACTGTGATGGCAGAGAACTGTGATGGCAGAGAACTGTGATGGCAGAGAACTGTGAAGGCAGAGAACTGTGAAGGCAGAGAACTGTGAAGGCAGAGAACTGTGAAGGCAGAGAACTGTGATGGCAGAGAACTGTGATGGTAGAGAACTGTGATGGCAGAGAACTGTGATGGCAGAGAACTGTGATGGTAGAGAACTGTGATGGCAGAGAACTGTGATGGCAGAGAACTGTGATGGTAGAGAACTGTGATGGCAGAGAACTGTGAAGGCAGAGAACTGTGAAGGCAGAGAACTGTGAAGGCAGAGAACTGTGAAGGCAGAGAACTGTGATGGCAGAGAACTGTGATGGCAGAGAACTGTGAAGGCAGAGAACTGTGAAGGCAGAGAACTGTGATGGCAGAGAACTGTGATGGCAGAGAACTGTGAAAGCAGAGAACTGTGATGGCAGAGAACTGTGATGGCAGAGAACTGTGAAGGCAGAGAACTGTGATGGCAGAGAACTGTGAAGGCAGAGAACTGTGATTGCAGAGAACTGTGATGGCAGAGAACTGTGATGGCAGAGAACTGTGAACATAGAGAACTGTGATGGCAGAGAACTGTGATGGCAGAGAACTGTGATGGCAGAGAACTGTGAAGGCAGAGAACTGTGATGGCAGAGAACTGTGATGGCAGAGAACTGTGAAGGCAGAGAACTGTGATGGCAGAGAACTGTGATGGCAGAGAACTGTGATGGCAGAGAACTGTGATGGCAGAGAACTGTGATGGCAGAGAACTGTGAAGGCAGAGAACTGTGAAGGCAGAGAACTGTGATGGCAGAGAACTGTGATGGCAGAGAACTGTGATGGCAGAGAACTGTGATGGCAGAGAACTGTGAAGGCAGAGAACTGTGATGGCAGAGAACTGTGAAGGCAGAGAACTGTGATGGCAGAGAACTGTGAAGGTAGAGAACTGTGTGAAGGCAGAGAACTGTGATGGCAGAGAACTGTGATGGCAGAGAACTGTGATGGCAGAGAACTGTGATGGCAGAGAACTGTGATGGCAGAGAACTGTGATGGCAGAGAACTGTGATGGCAGAGAACTGTGATGGCAGAGAACTGTGATGGCAGAGAACTGTGATGGCAGAGAACTGTGATGGCAGAGAACTGTGATGGCAGAGAACTGTGATGGCAGAGAACTGTGATGGCAGAGAACTGTGATGGCAGAGAACTGTGATGGCAGAGAACTGTGATGGCAGAGAACTGTGAAGGCAGAGAACTGTGATGGCAGAGAACTGTGAAGGCAGAGAACTGTGATGGCAGAGAACTGTGAAGGCAGAGAACTGTGATGGCAGAGAACTGTGAAGGTAGAGAACTGTGAAAGCAGAGAACTGTGATGGCAGAGAACTGTGAAGGCAGAGAACTGTGAAGGCAGAGAACTGTGAAAGCAGAGAACTGTGATGGCAGAGAACTGTGAAGGCAGAGAACTGTGATGGCAGAGAACTGTGAAGGCAGAGAACTGTGATGGCAGAGAACTGTGAAGGCAGAGAACTGTGATGGCAGAGAACTGTGAAGGCAGAGATGCAAAACACGAACCAGATTTGGGACACCACATGTAGTTTGAACAAAGTGGAGACAGTTTGTTGCTACCCTACCAGATGCCACCATGTGTGATGGTCATAGACTACTTTGTCAGTCCGCAGACAAGGACCAAAGAAGAAGAGTTACTATCAGATCTACCAGTAGATAGTGATTGATGGGTTGCCAAGCCCTGGATTATATCTTTCCCAGACAACATTTATGGGGGGGGGGGGGTCTAGAGGTCTGCAGATCTAGCTACACCAAGGGATCTTTGTTTTCACTGTTGTAGACGGTACTTCATTTGAGGGATATAGCTGCTTTCTTTCTATCTGACATGATTTGTTGTAGCAGTGAAAGCCAACTTACCTGATCTATCTTGTTTCAATATGCCCTGTAAGTGAAAAAAATAACATGTCATTTAGACTGACAGACAGGCTGCATTTGGTCACTTGCAGTGAAAGCCCATGTTTCTTAATTAGCGAAAAAAGACCAGTTCAATGCCTCCTCTGGGAAATATCAGCTTACTGGAGCCTCGCTGGTGTAGTGGTTACCAAACTGCGCTGGCGACTAAGTGATCAAGGATCAAACCCGGGCGAGGACATGTGAAGATGTTTCGTCGACCGGGATTTGGACTGGATTAACTCGAGCTCTAGCGAGGACATCTGAATGAGTGTCATCGACTAGGGACTGGCGGCGCCTGAGCCGACCCAGCTCTAATGGGTACCGCTGAAATCATCGAGTATCTGCCTGAATGGCGAGGGACGCCTGTCTCTGTACAAGAAAAAATGGATACTCACGTAAAAATCAGTCTCAGGTTAGAAATACTAACCGGAGATTTCGCCTCGAGTAATAATGGGCGTTAAAAAAATAATAATAAAAAAAAATCAGCCTACTTTTAACAGAAATCTGTATCTAATTTTTATTAAACAAAGTGCAAATATTTTAATAAAACAAAAGTAAGGAAAAAAAACAAACAAAGAGAACATTTATGTTCAGTTGAAAGTTATGAATCAAAAGCATGAAGTTAAATCTTATTTTTGAACCAAAACGGGACCCAAAGATGCAGCAATAGAGAATGCAGTCAGCGACCCATAGCTTGACTGCTTGCGTCAGGGTCAGCGAACCAGAGCTGACCAACACCCTACTCCACTTCCAAGTGGTGGTCCTGGAAACAGGCAGCATCACTGCAGTCTGGCTGAGAGAGTAGGGATCGAAGAGGGAAGGCAAACCCGGTCCCAAAAAATGCCGTGCTGAAGTCGGATGTGTCGGCCGAAAGACACAGATATCGCAGCTCCGGTGTAAACAGACACAACGCAACCAACGTCCTTTTCAGGACGAGCCAGGAAGAAGAAGAAGAACAAAACAAGTATTGCACACAGTGTAAAGATGTTAACCAAAATATCACAACTACAAACATAAATTTGAATTGACCCAACATACAATATAGAATAACAGACATTGTGAGATGGTACCAATTTGGCAGCTGAATAAATGATCTAAATAAACAGACACTTTCCATCCTGATGATAGGAAGCTCTATTTAAAGCATTACAACTACAGGAATGAATCTGATCACCAGAAGTGTTACCCCGTCAGACAAGTGTTTGAGCCATCTAAATTAACAGACACTGTTTACCTAACTTTGATAAGTCTCACAATTAGGTATAGAGTCTATAGTTTTTATTGCAGGCTTCATATGGGGCCTGCCGCTGTGGGGGCCCCCTGCTCTGTAAGGAGTGCACAGAAAACATAATGGTGATGAATACAGAATAATAAACTAGCATTATAAAATTGAATGTATCAGAAAACATGATGATGATGAATACAGAATAATAAACTAGCATTATAAAATTGAACGTATCACACAACATGATGATGATGAATAAAAAATAATAAACCAGCATTATCAAATTGAACGTATCAGAAAACATGATGATGATAAATACAGAATAATAAACGTCACATGGGGCATTGGGGCCCCCTTGTTGTAGGGTCTGTGAGGAAACATAGCAAGAACATGTCTACTGCCCCCCCCCCCTCGGGCATTTTATAAGAGTTGACTCATGTAAGTATGTGCATGGTGTGGGGGGTGGGGGGGAGTGGTGCAGGATTTCTACAATATGGCCGGCTGTTGTGATGGTTACACGCTCTACAAGTACAGTGAATGGACACGATGATGCAACAACACAGACGTTCAGACAATCCACTCCAATGGTGCATGTCGTATGCAGTCTGTAATAGTTCTCAAAGTAACATCTGTAACCAGTAATATCCAACTTTGGTCCTTGGCTGCTGACTGACAAAGCCAACCAGTGACCATCACGCCTGGGACCGGTTTGTAGGGCAGCAACAAACTATCATCATGTTGCTCAGTCGACAGCTATCCTTCGTGTGGTGCGCCTCTATAGTTCTCCGCCAGGTAGCTTTTGGCTGGCCTCGCTTTCGTTTTCCTTTAGCCCATAGCTTGACAGTTCTGGTGATGAGTGTCTGGCAGCGTTGCCACTCCTACATGTGTACACCTAGATCCAGGGGGTTTTTTTTTTTTTTGGTCTCGTCTAGTTGTCAATTTTCCTTTATCCGTTAAGTATAGGTTATGTCTGTTAAAAAAAAAGAACTACATCTTCAGTTTTTCGCCCAAAGTAACCCCAACAACCGCCTAAAGTAGCACAAAATTAAAAAAAATAAGTGTATCTAGATGTTTTTTTAAGGTACCGTCGTTGGGTTTTTTTCTCCTAATTCAGTGTGGCTACGCTGGTCGCTTCTGAAGATATGGCCAACCCAATTCCAGTGTCTATTGGCTACAATGGTGGACATATGGTCGCTCCGTGTTAGCAGTTCTTGGTTGGTCATGATGTTCGACAGAAAAGTCAAAAAGATAGATAAAGCTAACTTCAACTAAAACTTGACGTTACACTATTGACCTACCATTGCATTGTTAATTAATAATCATTTGTCTGTAGACACAAGTAGGCCTACCTCTGAGTTGTTTGCCTGGCTCACTATGGCAACGGCAATTACAATTGACGCAAGACAGAAGATGACGCTCAGGGCAACCAGTATCCACGTGATGACGCTGTCATAAATTATAACAACAAAAATATGTATTAATATAACGTTCTGAAGCAACAACAACAACAACAACAAAATACATTTTGAGATGTTGATGTCAGAGAAACATGAAAGTTATGACGTGTTGTGTTGAAAGTTTAATGAAAAACGATAATGGAGCCAGTTTTACAGTTGACTACGTTCCCCCCATCCAGCATGGCACCTGAAGAAGAAGATGAGGAAGAGTGATTAAATAAAGAAAATCGTTAGGAAAAAAGTATAAAGAGGAATAATCAGAGGAATAACAGAAGAAAGAATAAGGGGAAGAAGGAAGACAAATAACAAGGTTGAGGAGATCGGAAGAAGATGAGGAGAATAAAGAAAACAAAGGAGACGATGAAGATGGCGCAGAAGAAGATGACTAGAAAGAGAAAAAAACCGAAGAGGAAGAGGTTAAAAGTGACAAAGAGGAAGAAAAAAGTGAAGCTTGAAGACAAAAAGAAACGAAAGAATAGGAAGAAGATTAAGGTGAGGACGAAGGAAAGAGAAAAAGAAGACCAAGAAGATTAACTAGAAGATAAAGACAATTCAGAAAAAGTTATAACAAGAAGACAATAAGACGGCAAAGAAGAAGAAGCGATTTAAAAGAGTAAAGAAGAAAAATAATTTCTTATTCATCACATATTTGCCAAAAACTTATATCATATGTTTCGTTATCGTTATTAATGTTAGATTGGCTTTAAATATGTTATTATCAGACATAATCCATCTCCGCATTGAAGGTTGGCTGCACAGGATTTTTCAATGTTTTCTGTTTCTATCTCAGATGATTCATCGACTTAAAAGATTGAAAAAAAAAGTGGGCACAGCTGAGGCCGATTAGTCATGCTTAATTTGAGGAAGTAATATGACACTTGTGATAATTTGACATGGCTTTATACTCTACATCCGGCAAGCAAGGAGCTGTGAGGATCTTCTTTAGAAATACTGAGCTCTAAAATGACTTAGTTGACAAAATCCTGGAGATGCCTCGCTTTTAAATGCGAGAGTTAACCCGAAATTTCTTTAGCTTTAAAGTAATTTATTTCTTCACCCTTCATTGCCAAGAAAGCTATCAATTAAACCCCTGTGATCGACCGGAAGAACATAATCTACTTTATGCCAAACCCCTGTTCTACACGTTAAATTTGTTAAATATGATTTAGCTCCACTTCGTCCCTCCGTCTGTCTTACTTATTTGTTTCCCATGCTTGTCGTGGTATCCGATCTTCTCCCATTCTGCAGACATGGCCAAACCATCTTAATTGGGACTGTTCTACTTGGGTCTGCAGGGGGTAGGATTTAAGGCCTTGACGTATCGTCTGGTTGCGTACCATGTCTCTTCTTGTTACTTCAACCACCTTCCTCAGATACCTCATTTCTGAGGTTTGGATCTGGCTTTTATTGGTTTTAGTCATTGCCCATGACTCGCATCCATATGTCAAGACTGGGACATAGGTGGAGCGGTATACAGCCATCTTCGTTTTCTTACCAACCTCTCTCTTGCTGAGGAATCCTCGATTTATGGCCTGAAAAAGTCTCCCAGCTGCTGCTTTTCGAGTGGCCAACTCTTCTTTGATGCCTCCCTTTCGGTCTATTATAGCTCCGAGGTATTTAAAGTGGTCGACCTGCTCCAGGACCTGTTCTCCCAGCTTAATCTGATGTTTTCTTTCTTCTCGTGATATCACCATGGATTTTGTTTTAGAGCTGCTTATGACCATCCCTCTCTTTTCCAGCTCTTCCTTCCAGACTTGCAGGTTGGATTGGAGATGTGCCTCTGATTTAGCAATCAGGGCAACATCATCAGCAAATGCCAGCTCCGAAATATAGACCTGTCTGATAAGATCTTTCTTTGGGAGACAGACGTCATCATCAGTTGATAAACTCTTTTAATACAAGACCCTTGCCCTGAGCAAGAGACATGCTGAAAAATCTGAAGCTCACTCGAACATCACCAGAGTTAAATACTGTGTTGTTGTGTTGCTCGTGGTTTGAGTATGGAATGTCAACTTGACCTACGCAGTGGTGTGTAGACATAGATGGAGTGGGTAATATGCGAATGATAGGAAGAGTTCGTGGTGTTGACAAATGTTCTTTTCTCACACTCATGTATGGCTGGAAGTCATCGACACCAACGACTGTGTACCTTTACTACAGTTTAATTGGACGTACACACTCGACAGCACAGATAGTGACAAATCACAGGTTGGCATAATACATCATGGTACAGTGGATAAATGGTCTTGCAATGTTACATGGGCACTCATGTAGAATAATAGTATAATGGACTGTCAATAGCCAAGCACTCAGTATTGCCCATATATATATATATCATCTGAGTTTACTGACAAAGCACGTCAGATTATAAACAATATCCAAGATGACTTCTAGACCTAATCTCGTCTAGTGAAGATTCCTTAACATAATGTCCAGCACAGATTTTTCCATATAATCAAATTGAACCGCTAGCAATGGGTTCTCATGTGTAGCAGTGATCTCTGGACTAATCAAGCGATAATACGGGCATCCCTTTTCTCTTCTTGAAAGTCACTAAATGTTTTTACAAGATGGCTTCTCTCGTGAGCTGTCACTCACGTTTGGATACAGATAATGAATCTGTCTTAAAGTTAGTCATTCATTAAATGTTTCATTGCTCTGTAGATTCTATCATGATACAATTGACTGCATTCTACAGGATATAGTGCTGCTAGGAATCAGAGTCGTTTTCCATCTAGTTAAATGCATCCTCTCAGATGTACAAGTCATACCTATCGAAAAACGGTGGCTTCGTACGAGAGTTCAAAAGAGTATCTTTTATTACCTGCGTATCAGAAATATGATTCTGCCATTCCTTGGCAATAAGAATAAACACTGGGGTAAAGCATACACGATAGGTCTAGACGACTATCACTTTCCCCATAAATATAGAGATCACTTTTTCCCGGCGACAAGCCGACATAGCAAAACACAGCCCCCATGATCAGGGCGAAGCCAAAACACCTCTCTAGAGACACATCCACCGAACAGCCTTTGACCTCTCTAGAGACAAAAGAACATATAGTTCGACTTAGATATGTAAAGATATACAGATATAAGACAGACTCGTCCTACTCAGCCAAACAATACACATAAATTCAGGCCATAGATATTCTGAAGCAAGAACAATCTATTACTACCCAAACAAAGAATAAATCGCAGTAAAACTGGATTCATCCGCGGAGTTCGATCGAAAGAGACGACACAACTTTCAAGGGAAGTAACTCAATAATGACTTTTCCTTAAGCACTAAAAGTATCTATTTTGTTTACAAAATATTTGCGAACATAACAAGTATACCAATGTATAATATTGTAAGATATCAAAGACTGCACGTAACAGTCTCCCGGGAAAAAAATGGAACTTTTTTTTCTTTTTGAAATACATCTAGGAGCAACGTACAATAGGCTCACAACGCATGAATAATGCGTAGATGAAAATATCAGGAATAAATATAACGCCTAATATGAGGCTAAGTCGACATATGGAGGACTGGTGAGAATGTGTCTCATAAACTGAGAGAAATTATTTCTCTACAAGTATATTTTTCCAGGAAGGTGTCATCAAAGTATAATACAATTCTGGCAATTACACAATGCCTAAAAAATTTCATACCATAGTTTCGTATTAGATATCTTAAATTTATGATTTATGAAGAAAAATCATCAAAGCACAGCGGTGAATAAACATCAATGAACCGCTATGTAGTGATACAATCATTATATTATTAAATTACAAATGTGTATCTATTATGATATAGAAAAGGAACTACTATAGAACTAGACATATCAAGAATTCTAAGCCCTAATAGTTATGTGGAATCATGTGGGCATCTTGGCAGAATGTCTGCCATCACATTATCTGATCCACGAATAACTCGCACAGAGAAATGAAAAGGTTGAAGAGCAATTGCATATCGAGTAGACCTCAAGCTCTTCAAATTCTTACTCTGTATAGCAGTAAGAGCTTTTTGGTCGGTTTCTACTATGAAATGTGCGCCTAGAAGGAATCTCTGTAGTTTGAGGATCGACCAAACCATAGCTAATAGCTCACGGTCTAAAACCGAATAATTCCTTTCTGCCGCATTAAGTTTTCTGGAAATATACATTACAGGATGCAGAGTTCCAGAGTACTCTTGCATTAGTGCCGCTCCAATCCCAGTGGATGAAGCGTCACTACGAAGAACGAATGTCTTTTCTTTAGTAGGTAGCACTAAAATAGGTGGTGTTGAAAACAATGTTTTAATCTTATCCAGAGAGCATTGGCATTCCTGAGACCAGTGGACCATATTAGGCGAACCTTTCTTTAGAAGTGTCGAAAGAGGTGCCATGATAGAGGATAGATTCTGAATGAATCTGCCATAAAATTGAATAAGACCTAACAGACTTCTCAACTGTTTTTTAGTCTTAGGGATCAAGATGTTAAGTATCTTACTAGTATTATGGTCCTCTGTCTTTAGGAAACCATGACCAACTCGGTGGCCTAGGAAAGAAATTTCGCTAAAACCAATATAGGCTTTAGAGGGTTTCGCTGTCAGGTTGTGCTCGCGCAAAGAAGACAGCAATTCATCTAACCCTGAATAGTGATCTTCCCAAGTATCGCTGAAAAGACAGATGTCGTCTAGATATGCAATGACATCTGACCGATAAGATAGGATTCGGCGCATCATGCGCACGAATGTAGCTGGTGCGTTCATAAGACCGAAAGGCATAAAATTCCATTGGAACAAACCTCTAGGTGTTGAAAAAGCCGTGAGAGGTTTGGCGCGTTCAGATAAAGGAACTTGCCAATATCCTTTAGACAAATCAAGTTTAGTGAAAAAATGAGATTTGGAGAGTCGAGTAAGTAGCTCTTCCAGTAAAGGCATAGGTTCGGCATCAAACTTCGTTACTTGATTCAATTTTCGATAGTCAACGCAAAGACGTATGTTATTGTCTTTTTTACGAACAATAACCATCGGCGAAGAATATGCAGAGGTGGATGGTTCGATTATTTTCAAATCTATCATCTCATCCAACTCTAACTCAACCTGTGCTTGGAAATGTATAGGTATAGGATAAGGTCTAACCCTAATAGGAGTATGGTCAGTTAGAACAATGTCATGTTCAATGACATGCGTTTGTCCAGGGATGTCAGTGAGTACATCCTGAAATGTTTGCAACATAGTTGAAACTTGTCGCTGTTCTCCTAGAGACAAATCAGGAGAGACAGTAACGTTCTTCCATGATTCACTAGAATGGAGTGGGATCATTGGAAGAGGAAGATTTACATCTGAAAAACTTGTTTCCTCATCCTGTATCACGGACAGTGATGAGTAATGACCATGTTGTACTGGAGAATTGTCCGTTGCTTGGAAAATGGGTTGCAAATAATCCGGACGTTCATGGAATTCAGTAAGCATATTGATGTGGAAGGTTTTATGCTTCCCATCAATATTGACAATATAGTCGACATCGGAAATTTTCGATATTATATCGTACGGACCTTTCCAAGAAATAAGTAGTCTGTTTTCCCTACAAGGTAGTAATACAAATGCTTTGTCACCAGGACAAAGTTGTCGTAAGCATCTCTTCTTATTGGCAAATTGCCTTGCCTTCTGTTTCGCAAATTCAGAAGAAGAAGTTGCTAATTTGCATGCTTCGATAATCTTTTGTCTCAACGCGATGACATATTCGTAGGATGACTTTGTGTCATCGTCAATATTGTCAGCTGTTATGAGATCATGAAGCAGCGACATAGGGCCACGCGGACGCGCGCCAAAGACAAGTTCAAAGGGAGAAAATCCTGTATGTTCATTGGGTACCTCTCTGTAAGCGAAGAGGGCCGCAGGTAAAACTCTGTCCCAGTCTTGAGGATGATCCTCAGTTATCTTCCCTAGTAAGTTTTTAAGTGTTCTATTAAGGCGTTCGACCATACCATTAGACATTGGATGGTAGATACTACTTAAAGATCTATCTATCTGCAGAGTAGACATTACTTGAGACATGGTATCTGATATTAGTTGGGTGCCATGGTCTGACAATATCTCTCCGGGGAACCCCAGACGAGAAAATATAAGCCAAAGAGCATCTGCAATATCAGCAGTAGTAATGCTCTTCAGAGGAATAGCCTCTGGCCAACGTGTGCACATATCAACACACGTCAAGATAAACTGATGTCCTCTGGCAGACTTGATCTTAAATGGACCAATAATGTCTATGGCCATTTTTTGAAACTGCCGAATAGGAATGTCCGCCGCCTGAATGGGTGCAGCATGCCGTGGACCTTTGGATTTAACTTCCTGACATACTTTACAAGATCGACAATAAATCCGTATGTCCTTGTTTACCAATGGCCAAAAGAAAGCCGCAAGGACTCTTGACTTAGTACGGGAAAAACCCATGTGTCCAGCACACTGAGAAGTCGTGAGCGTGCTGCAAAATTTTAACTCTCAAATTCTTGGGAACCAGGATTTGAGAATGACTTGACGTAATGGAGTCTTGAACCATACGTACAAGTACACCATTCTTCTTTGTAATCCACGATTTACGACTTGTGTCTTTATTCGGATCACCTTTAGTTGCAAGAATGAAGAATTTCTTCAGAGTGGGATCATCTTCTTGCTGTTTTATAAACGAGTCACGAGAAATTACCAAGGGATCACCTTGGTTATGCACTTCATTATCTTCAGTAGATGAAGTTTGAGGCATATTAAGAGCCTGCGCTCTAGTGACTACAGCGTTAGCAATCTGCATGTTTTGCCTTTCCCACGCGGAAATTTGTTGCGGAGTGCATTCTTTGACTCCATGAATGCGACCGATGATGAGGTCAGCGATCGGATTCGGAAGAAGACATGCGTGTACATCTCCTGTAAAGAAAGGAGTAGCAATCCTAATGATAGCAGTAGAGTATTTCTCTAATGTGCCGCCAAATGTTACACATTTGACTACTTGTCCAGTGGCACGGGAAGGATCTACGAGTGACTGCCTAACACCAATTGTGGTGCATCCAGAATCAAATAGCACAGAGACTGGATTGTTATTTACTAAACCCTTATGTAAGACAAGAGAACCTCTTCCATCATGCGCGACTGATGCAGGAAGAGCAGGAAGAGGATGGCCACAGCTTAAAGTAGACACTGTGGTTGGCTCAAATAATGTTTTGCATTGGGGGCACTGAGATGCTCTCCCAAAATCAAAAGCGGCACATGCCATATTACTAGCATCATTATTATCTTTACTCTGTTTATAGGCTTCATGGGACTCTTGTTGTGCAGAGTTTGCCTGAAAATGTGGTTTATGTCTTTTGTTTTGAGATCTACCTCGGTTATTATCACCTCTGTAGTTATTGTTACCTCTATTGTAACCCCTATTTGGGTTTGAGTCATAGTTCCCTTGGTTACCATTATCATATTCATTATAATGAGTATCTCTGTAATTATGATCTTGTTGACTCCAAGACGGATAACCCGGATAGTTTCTATAATTACTTCCTCTACGGAAATTCCTACAATTATGACCACCCCTGTGTCGAGAGCTATCAGCTCGTCTCCAGTTCTTTGAAGAAGAACCCTGAAATGATTGGTTACCTTGGTTTTGATAACTATTATGGTTACCTTTTTTATCAAATCTGTTTTGAGGTCCCTGAAATCTGTGTGAATGATTGGGATTGTATGGTGTTGCTGAAGCAACTGGCATACTCTCCTTAATCTTAGTGTTGCCAAAAGTCACGTCGGGGTGTGCAGTGACATATTGGTAACAATATTCTTCCATTTCCTTTAGAGATTTGGGTTTACGCTCATGTATAAATTCCAGGAATGGTTTGTTAACACATGACATAATCTTATCTCTGAGCAACAAATCCATAAGTCCTTCATACGTTTTTTCTGTTTTGGAAAGCTCAATCCAACGATCAACTGTGAGACGTGCCTTTGCAGTGAATTCTGAGAATTCTACACCTGTCTCAGGCACCATCGTCTTAAATAAAAGGCGATAGCCTTCCTCACTTAGCTGGTATTTCTTTATCAAAGCCGCCCTAATGACATCATAATTATCCTTATCTGCTTCTCCTACAAGGCATAATCTAGTCAAAGATTCACCTTTCAAGTTTTCTGCTAATTGATTAGCGTATTGTGATTTATCCACATTATGTGTACGACAAGAACGTTCAAATCTATCCAGCCAGAATGTAATATCGTCACTGGACTGATTGAACGGTGGAACCTTAACCTTGTAAGTAGAAGGTTTACCATTACCACTAGATGCCTGATTAACATTACTCATACTTGTCAATCTCAATTTCTCTAACTCAAATTCATGTTCTCTTATTGCTTTCTTTTCTTCAGCCTCTCTGTCTAATCTTTTTTGTTCAGCTTCCCTGTCTAATCTTTTTTGTTCAGCATCACTGTCTAATCTTTTTTGTTCAGCATCACTGTCTAATCTTTTTTGTTCAGCAGCAGCTTCTCTTTCTAATTTTTTTTGTTCAGCTTCAAATCTCCTTTGCTCCACCTGCATCTGCAATTTCTTTTGTTCAGCAGCAGCCTCAGCTTCTCTTTCTAATCTTTTCTCTTCAGCCATAGCTTTTCTCTCTTCTGCAGCAGCTTTTCTCTCTTCTGCAGCTAATGCTTTGTCATATTGAGCAACTGTCCATTCTTCTAATTGTTGACCAGTTTTATCAAGGGATTTCCCTTGTGTAATGAAGTATTCTAATGTAGACATGATGTCTAACAATAATACTAATCACTTGAAACAATAATAATACCACAAGTTCTTAGTGACTTGATTAATCATATACTATCCCAATATCTGTGGGTCACAAGCCTTAATAAGGTCTTGTATAACAGTAATAATAATCAAGTACTGGTTTATACCATAATCCAAGTGCAGTGCACAGGCAATAGTGTCTTATGAAATATACCTATATAAAACATATGTCAACCAACAGAATACATAAAGTACAAATAGGACTGACAATACGAAAACGTTTGCAGAAATCAAATAAATCAAATAGGGAAATCAATGAAAATAATCACTGAATCTGCAAGGGATAACTACACAAATGACGTCACAGTATATGAATATAAATTGTGAATAGAACTGAAAGATAGAAAAGGGTAGACCAACAAATTACAAACAAATCCAAACAAAACTAAAGAACAAAGAAATATTACAAAAATAACAATAATTACAGTCTT
Source organism: Oreohelix idahoensis (assembly GCA_024509875.1). Classification (NCBI taxonomy): domain Eukaryota; kingdom Metazoa; phylum Mollusca; class Gastropoda; order Stylommatophora; family Oreohelicidae; genus Oreohelix; species Oreohelix idahoensis. The sequence goes on from JAMPIV010022296.1 coordinate 149,351, forward strand.
CACAGCTAACACAAATAGCAACTAGTTGTTGCAAGCAAATTTCCAATTAAGGAAATTGCACCTAAAGAAAACGCCCACAACGGACCCTCTATGACGTGGGATATTCTGTTGTGAGGACTCCGCCCAACCTTAAACACAACCCGCTGACATATAAACTAACATACTGTACAAATAAATAACATGTAAACATAAATATATAAATTATGTGTATGATAGTATGTGTTGCGAAATAGGCTCAGTTTTACAGTAATGGCAAAGTTATTCTTATGAAAATAAACAAACTGCCACTTTATTCAATTAAATATTCTGGCCTTAAATATTAAAGTTCATATATAGAAAACAAGAAGATCCATCGATGAAAATAGGACTTCTTAGTTCAATAATACTGTCTTCCTGTTAATATTGACAAGAATTGATCCAACTGTTCTGTGAAACTCTGTAATGTCTAATGTACAAATGTCAACAACGCTGACCTACATACTGCATTCACTTGACAGGTCACGTGACGAAGTGTTGACAAAGAGCAAACCAATACTGCAAGTGTGTCGTATTAGCCACAGGAAACGGTCTGGTATCGGTAATTTGTTGACTTCTGAACTTCTGCGAGGTCAAACCCAGAAAGCTGGTCCACCAGTTGATAAAGTGGATGAGACAACTGTAACAAATGCCGATATGTCCTCGTAAGGTGGATGGAAGCAGACACCAACGACTGTGTACCTTTACTACAGTTTAATTGGACGTACACACTCGACAGCACAGATAGTGACAAATCACAGGTTGGCATAATACATCATGGTACAGTGGATAAATGGTCTTGCAATGTTACATGGGCACTCATGTAGAATAATAGTATAATGGACTGTCAATAGCCAAGCACTCAGTATTGCCCATATATATATATATATATATCATCTGAGTTTACTGACAAAGCACGTCAGATTATAAACAATATCCAAGATGACTTCTAGACCTAATCTCGTCTAGTGAAGATTCCTTAACATAATGTCCAGCACAGATTTTTCCATATAATCAAATTGAACCGCTAGCAATGGGTTCTCATGTGTAGCAGTGATCTCTGGACTAATCAAGCGATAATACGGGCATCCCTTTTCTCTTCTTGAAAGTCACTAAATGTTTTTACAAGATGGCTTCTCTCGTGAGCTGTCACTCACGTTTGGATACAGATAATGAATCTGTCTTAAAGTTAGTCATTCATTAAATGTTTCATTGCTCTGTAGATTCTATCATGATACAATTGACTGCATTCTACAGGATATAGTGCTGCTAGGAATCAGAGTCGTTTTCCATCTAGTTAAATGCATCCTCTCAGATGTACAAGTCATACCTATCGAAAAACGGTGGCTTCGTACGAGAGTTCAAAAGAGTATCTTTTATTACCTGCGTATCAGAAATATGATTCTGCCATTCCTTGGCAATAAGAATAAACACTGGGGTAAAGCATACACGATAGGTCTAGACGACTATCACTTTCCCCATAAATATAGAGATCACTTTTTCCCGGCGACAAGTCGACATAGCAAAACACAGCCCCCATGATCAGGGCGAAGCCAAAACACCTCTCTAGAGACACATCCGCCGAACAGCCTTTGACCTCTCTAGAGACAAAAGAACATATAGTTCGACTTAGATATGTAAAGATATACAGATATAAGAAAGACTCGTCCTACTCAGCCAAACAATACACATAAATTCAGGCCATAGATATTCTGAAGCAAGAACAATCTATTACTACCCAAACAAAGAATAAATCGCAGTAAAACTGGATTCATCCGCGGAGTTCGATCGAAAGAGACGACACAACTTTCAAGGGAAGTAACTCAATAATGACTTTTCCTTAAGCACTAAAAGTATCTATTTTGTTTACAAAATATTTGCGAACATAACAAGTATACCAATGTATAATATTGTAAGATATCAAAGACTGCACGTAACACTGTCTCATCTTCCAGTACCCCACTGAATACTTTCTTGTTCTCTCCTTACATGCCTTGATTACCTCGTCCATAAGGAGTATGAAGAGGTAAGGTGATAGGATATCACCTTGTCTTACACCAGTGGTGGTCCTGAACTCTTCTGACTTATGGTTTGCTGTCCTCACATAATTTCTGCAAGACTTGTAGAAGCTCTGTATAGCATAAATCAGAGGTGCTGGAATATTTATCCTTGCCAAACAGTCCCAAAGTTTGCTCTAGGGGACCCTGTCAAACGCCTTTTCCAGATCTATGAAACAAAGATGCATCTCACTCTTATACTCAAGGGCCTTTTCACTCAGCTGTCTGAGTGTGAAGATTAGGTCTTGAGTACTTCGGTTTGCTCGGAATCCGCACTGGACCTCATCCAATTGTGGCTCAGCTAGGCGTCGGAGTCTCTGCTCTAGGATTCTAGAGTAGATTTTACCAGAGACACTGAGAAGGGATATACCTCTATGGTTTCCACACTGTCGATTGTCACCCTTTTTGAAAATTGGTGTTATGATGGCAATCTCCCAATCCTTTAGTATGGTCTTGTTGTACCACGCTGCCTGTAAAACCGTTAAGAGTAATAGGTCGCCTGATGCTCCCATGAACTTAACCATTTCTGGTGTTATACCATCATGCCCTGCTGCTTTGCCCATCTTGATTTTCTTCAGTGCTGCCTTCAGTTCTTCCATCTTTATGTCATCTTCACCATCATTGGTTTTCTCTTCTGTGCTAGTGTTTATCATTTCTGATGCTTCACCATGCTCACCATCCAGGAGTTCTGAGAAATATTCTTTCCATCTTCCCATTACTTCCTTTGGGGCAGTAAGCAATTTGCCTTGCTTGTCATTTATAAATTTGAGAGGGCATTGTTTTTCCTTCCTCATGTTCTTTAGGGTCTTATAGAACAATTTCTGGTTTTCTTGTGCATCTTTTTCTAGCTTTTCTCCAAATTCTTCCCAGGACTTCTGTTTTGCTTCTAGCACTTTGTTCTTTGCTTCTGTTCTGAGTGTCACATATTCTCTATATTTTTCCATTTGTCCTGTTGTGTTTTTAGCTCCTAAGTATTGTTTCCATGCCATTTTCTTCTCTCTTATTTTCTCTTTGACTTCCTCTATCCACCAAGGTGTCCTCTTTCTCTTGTTCCCAAGTCGGACTTCACCGCATGCTTCTGCAGCAGCTGTCTTTATGATATCCTTGAATTTAATCCAGAGGGTTTCCAAGTCATCAGGTCATTCTTCTGTGTTGCTCACCGCTGCAGCAATAAGCCCCTGATATCTGGTCTTAATTTCTGGCTCTCTCAGCTTGTAGGTCCTAATGCTCATTTCTCCTGTTCGTTTACTTGGTTTCTTGCGTGATGTTTGGCAGTTCCTAGGCTGAGCAACTCTTTCAGTTGTTCTTTTGATTGTTAGCAGGTAGTGATCACTTCCAATCTCTGGCCCCCTCCAGACTCTAGCATCTCGGACATATTTGAATGAGCTTCTCCGAACAATGGCATAGTCGATCACTGACTTCTCATTCTTTGTTGGTTCACATCTAGTGTATGCATGTATGCGCTTATGGGGGAACTTTGTGTTTGTAATGATCAGATTCTGCTCACTGCAGAATCTAAGGAGTCGCTTTCCGTTGTCATTGAGAGTATCTTCTCCATATCTTCCGATAACTCTACCCCATCTAGCATGGTCATTTCCAACTCTGGCATTAAAATCTCCGTGCATGATAACTTCATCTAGGCAGTCATCCACTGTCCTTTGAAGCAGCTCGAAGAATTCTTCCTTGACCTCTGCTCTCTCATCCTCATTTGGCCCATACACTATGACCAGGTTGACTATGGTTTCTCCTTCTTTTAGTTTAACAACCATAATGCGCTCCGAGACAAAGTTCCATCCCTTGATACTATCTTTCTTGTTTTGGGCCACAATGCAACCCACGCCCCCTTTAGCTCTTTCAGACATGGGTACACCACTGTAGAGCAGCGTGTTGCCATCGAGATCCATGACTCCTTGTCCTTTTTTCTTTGTTTCCGTTATAGCCAGGATTTCTAGTTTTGCTTTCCTCATCTCTTCCACCAGCTCCTCTTCTTTCCTATTTATACTTCTTGTGTTCCATGTTCCATAAATCGTAGTCCGTAGTCCGTTCCAGTTCGTCGCCTTTAGAATCAGTCCAGTTTTCTCTCTTGTGTTGCTAGTAATCGTGATTTAAAGCAAACAGGTGATTGGCCTGTTGTGCCTTTGCATGGTGGAGGGGCTGCCTCCTTACGGCCTCCATGCAGGCCGCCCTCCTCCTTTTTCATCCGGGCTTGGGACCGGCATTGGCGGAGTTCCCTCCGTCTGTCACATGGAACAACTCAAGAACTGCTGGACCGTGATGACAAATTTATTTTGTTCAACAATTCGCCAGGTCGAATAACAAATGAAGGGCACTTTATCTGAGTGCTACGGCGTCGTTTTATCATCATCAGGTGCCATATCCACATCGAAGATCGGCTGCAGCTGCAGTGCATCTCCAACGTCTCCTGTCTCTTGTCTTGATGGTGAACTCTGATAGAGTATTTCCTTCTCTTGTCTTGATGGTGAACTCTGATAGACTATTTCCTTCTCTTGTCTTGATGGTGAACTCTGATAGCCTATTTCCTTCCCTTGTCTTGATGGTGAACTCTGATAGACTATTTCGTTCTCTTGTCTTGATGGTGAACTCTGATTATTTCCTTCTCTTGTCTTGATGGTGAACTCTGATAGACTTTTTCCTGTCTCTTGTCTTGATGGTGAACTCTGATAGACTATTTCCTTCTCTTGTCTTGATGGTGAACTCTGATAGACTATTTCCTTTTCTTCTTGATGGTGAACTCTGATAGAATATTTCATTCTCTTGTCTTGATTATGAACTCTGATAGACTATTTCCTTCTCTTGTCTTGATGGTGAACTCTGATAGACTATTTCCTTCTCTTGTCTTGATGGTGAACTCTGATAGACTATTCCTTCTCTTGTCTTGATGGTGAACTCTAATAGGCTATTTTCTGTCTCTTGTCTTGATGGTGAACTCTGATAGACTATTTCCTTCTCTTGTCTTGATGGTGAACTCTGATAGACTTTTTCCGGTCTCTTGTCTTGATGGTGAACTCTGATAGACTATTTCCTTCTCTTGTCTTGATGGTGAACTCTGATAGACTATTTCCTTCTCTTGTCTTGATGGTGAACTCTGATAGACTATTTCCTGTCTCTTGCTTATTGGTGAACTCTGATAAACTATTTCCTTCTTTTGTCTTGATGGTGAACTGTTATAGACTATTTCCTTCTCTTGTCTTGATGGTGAACTCTGATAGACTTTTTCCTGTCTCTTGTCTTGATGGTGAACTCTGATAGACTATTTCCTTCTCTTGATGGTGAACTCTGATAGACTATTTCATGTCTCTTGTCTTGATGGTGAACTCTGATAGACTATTTCCTTCTCTTGTCTTGATGGTGAACTCTGATAGACTATTTTCTTCTCTTGTCTTGATGGTGAACTCTGATAGACTATTTCCTTCTCTTGTCTTGATGGTGAACTCTGATAGACTATTCCTTCTCTTGTCTTGATGGTGAACTCTAATAGGCTATTTTCTGTCTCTTGTCTTGATGGTGAACTCTGATAGACTATTTCCTTCTCTTGTCTTGATGGTGAACTCTGTTAGACTTTTTCCTGTCTCTTGCTTATTGGTGAACTCTGATAAACTATTTCCTTCTTTTGTCTTGATGGTGAACTGTTATAGACTATTTCCTTCTCTTGTCTTGATGGTGAACTCTGATAGACTTTTTCCTGTCTCTTGTCTTGATGGTGAACTCTGATAGACTATTTCCTTCTCTTGATGGTGAACTCTGATAGACTATTTCATGTCTCTTGTCTTGATGGTGAACTCTGATAGACTATTTCCTTCTCTTGTCTTGATGGTGAACTCTGATAGACTATTTCCTTCTCTTGTCTTGATGGTGAACTCTGATAGATTTTTTCCTGTCTTTTGTCTTGATTGTGAACTCTGATAGACTATTTCCTTCTCTTGATGGTGAACTCTGATAGATTATTTCATGTCTCTTGTCTTGATGGTGAACTCTGATAGGCTATTTTCTGTCTCTTGTCTTGATGGTGAACTCTGATAGACTATTTCATGTCTCTTGTCTTGATGGTGAACTCTGATAGACTATTTCCTGTCTCTTGTCTTGATGGTGAACTCTGATAGACTATTTCTTGTCTCATGTCTTGATGGTAAACTCTGATAGACTATTTCATGTCGCTTGTCTTGATAGTGAACTCTGATAGACTATTTCCTGTCTCTAGTCTTGATAGTGAACTCTGATAGACTATTTCATGTCTCTTGTCTTGATGGTGAACTCTAATAGGCTATTTTCTGTCTCTTGTCTTGATGGTGAACTCTGATAGACTATTTCATGTCTCTTGTCTTGATGGTGAACTCTGATAGACTATTTCCTGTCTCTTGTCTTCATGGTGAACTCTGATAGACTATTTCCTGTCTCTTGTCTTGATGGTAAACTCTGATAGACTATTTCATGTCGCTTGTCTTGATGGTGAACTCTGATAGACTATTTCCTGTCTCTTGTCTTGATGGTGAACTCTGATAGACTATTTCATGTCTCTTGTCTTGATGGTGAACTCTGATAGACTATTTCCTGTTCATCTCTTTATATTATTGTCACGGATTGCCTCCCCTGCTTTGCAGTAGTTGTCCACCAATGGCCACAACTTAAGAGTATCTAAATGGGTCATCAAATGTGTCTACCTTTGCACAAAACTACTCTTGGCAGAGATGTAGATAGAGGGTAATGACGCTTCTACCTTAAGGTAGGTTTCACGAGATATTTTCAGAAGTCAAAAACAATGTTGCATTGGGCTGAACAATTGTTAACTTATATCTGATCCGTCGCCTTTTGTGAAGAAATTAAGCATTGGTTTTTAGCCCATTCAAGCCCCCTGCTAAGCTAATTCAGCGAATTTCTTCTTATAATAGTAAAGCTTTGTTTAGAGGAAAATACATGTCTAAATGTGTGTGTATATATATATATATATGTATATGTATATATATGTATATATATATATATGTATATATATATATATATATATATATATAAATATATATATATATATATATATATATATATATATATATATATATATATATATATATATATATATATATATATATATATATATATATATATATATATATATATATATATATATATATATATATATATATATATTATATATATATATATATATATATATTATATATATATATATATATATATATATATATATATATATATATATATATATATATATATATATATATATATATATATATATATATATATATATATATATATATATACATATATATATATATATATATATATATATATATATATATATATATATATATATATATATATATATATAAAATAGTCGTGCTCTTACGCTTACTTTCATACATGTAATAACTGAATCAACTATGTTGGTTTAGTTTTAAAATAACATGTAACAAATTTAATAGTGAATTAGTCTTTAACAGGTTTAAATAAATATGGAAAGATATGTGAAATTTTAGATGAAAGCGTCTTCATAGAGACTTAATAGAGGAGTGATAAAAGTCCGTTTTGCTGATGCCTTTTAATCAGGACTTAAATAATCTAGGTGAGTCCTGTGGCCGTGGTTTCCATCACTTCTCAGCAGAGAAATTAATGTTCAAGTCCTCTGGGTAAGCATCAGTTAGCTTTTGACAACACTGAGAGTACCTTTCAGTTTCAATAGATGATGAAGTGAGAGTATTTGGCACATCACTTAGAAAAGAAAATATTTCCGCTATTTCTTTGTACATCTCTCCTCTTCTTCTCATCTGAGATTCTAGTTTGTCAACATTTGTGAAAAAAGTGGTGATACGAAATTTATTTATGGCATTCAGATATCATTCTGGTGCATCTCCGTCGTTGGGTACCTTCTTTCTGATACGTTTACGAGTTTGAGCTGCATTGTAATCAAATCTAGTAGTATTTCCTTTGCAATTGCTTCAAATCTTTCAGTCATCACTTGAAGTGCGCAGCTGGCCAGACAATGACCCATACAGATCTGTCAAAGTCATCACTTGAATTGTGCAGTTGGTCAGCTAATGACCCATACAGATCTCCACATGTTTTTAAGTTCACATCCTCATTTTGCAGAACTTGACTTGCTCTCTGAAAATTTTCCAAAATCTCATCCCAAAGACTCAACATAAAAACAAATTCTAGCCGTTGCATCTTATTTGCTATATTGTCTGCTTCTCTTCTAGTGTCTCCCTTTTGTGATTGGTCTTCAGCTAGACATTCTAAAGCTTCCAAAATCTTAAAGAAAGACTTCATAATTGCTGCTGTTGATTTTTTAGAAAAAAATTTGTAATGCCAAAAAGCATATTGTCGGGCACCACCCCCGCTTTTTCAAATTTGTCGAAAATGCACTATTTTTCAAAAACTATCAAACAGAAAGTCTCAAAAATTTGGCATCTAACACATTTATGTCTTTAAAAAAAACACATCTGGATTTTTGATTTTTTTGTAATTTTCTTTTATTATTTTTTTTTTTAAAATATTAAAAAAAAATTATTTTTTTCACACAAATATAGTTTTTTTTTTTTTTTTTTTTTTTTAATCATTAAAAATAATAATTTAAAACTTATAAAAATAATCATGAGTAGTACACATCTATATCTTTAAAGTAACACATCTGCATTTTTGATATTTTGGTAATTTTCTTTTTTATAAATTAAAAAAAAATATTAAAAAAAATATTTTTTCATACAAATATAGTTTTTTTTTTAAATCATTAAAAATAGAATTTTAAACTTATTAAAATAATCATGAGTAAAATTGTTTTAATTTTCAGTCACAACATGTGGGTGAAATTTGATAAAGTTTGGTCAATGGGAAACAAGATTTTCGTTCTTGAAAATTGGTGAAAAACCCAATATAGCGGTTTTTTTTTTTTTTTTTGGTTACCAGGGTAGAAGGAAAGAAGAAAAATTAGGCAAGATAAAGGCAAGAGGAGCAGCTGCAGGAAGCTGAAGGAGGTGCAGCATATAGTGCTGGACAATTTTAAACACATTCAGCCCCCCAGAATGGAGTATATTGGACAAGACAAGTCACTCGATGACTAAAATGCATTTTTCTCAAAACTAACATTTTATTAACAAAAATTTTTTTTTTTTTAACAAACTATCCAATAGATCAGTCTGAAATTTGGCATGCATATAGGACACATATATACCTTTAAATTGACAGGGGCTTTGTTTGATATTTTGGTAATTTGCTTTGATAATTTTTTTAAATATATTTTTTTTTTCATTGTTTTTCATACAAATATAGTGTAGTTTTTTTTAAAAAAAGTCAAATCATTAAAAAATAGAATTTTTATTATCTTATCAAACAAAGCCCCAGACAAATTGTTTTAATAGTGAGTCACCACATGTGTATGCAATTTGAGAAAGTTTGGTCAATGGTAAAAACATAAGATTTTTGCTCTTGAATGGAAAAATTGTGTGTAAAACCCAATATGGCGGTTGTTTTTTTTTTTTTGGTTACCATGTAGAATAGGGAAAGAAGAAAAAAATTAGGCAAGATAAAGGCAAGAGGAGCAGCTGCAGGAAGCTGAAGGAGGTCCAGCATATAGTGCTGGACAATTTTAAACACATTCAGGCCCCCCAGAATGGAGTATATTGGACAAGACAAGTCATTCGGTGACTAAAATGCATTTTTTCTCAAAACTAAACATTTTATTAACAAAAAATGTTTTTTTACAAACTATCTAATAGATCAGTCTGAAATTTGGCATGCATGTAGGACACATATATACCTTTAAAATGACAGGGGCTATTTTTTATATTTTGGTAATTTGCTTTGATATATTTTTTAAATATTTTTTTTCATTGTTTTTCATACAAATATAGTGTATTTTTTTTTTAAAATCATTAAAAATAGAATTTTTAACTTATCATAAAAAAGCCACTGATAAATTGTTTTAATTGTCAGTCACAACATGTGTGTGTAATTTGGTAAAGTTTGGTCAATGGGAAACATAAGTTTTTAGCTCTCGAAAAGTGGTGAAAATCCAATATGGCGGATTTTTTTTGGTTTCCATGGTAACCACATGTTTTTTAACAAAATAAACTGTAGAATTTGGTTCATGGACATACACTGTGTCTATTGAGCACATAAAAAGTTTGAAAATGTTATTAGAACAAAAGTTAGTTTTCACTGTAGGGAAACCCCTTAAGGCTGAAAAAAAAATGTATAGAGCATTTGCACCGTAGAGAAGAAATTAACTGCCACTTGACATCAGTCAACAGCACTTCGGCCTACCAGATTTAGTGAATAGGCTGCACAGGGTCGCACACATCTTTGAACCTCAGCTGCGGTCGGCCAACTATTCTTTAGCCACCTGCTAGTTGTCCATATACGATATCTTTCGGAAAGTGCCCATCTTCCGTGCGGAGGACATGGTCAAGCCATCGTAGTCTGCGCTGTCTAAGCAGTGTATAAATGCTTTGAAGGCCAGCAGGTGACAACACCTCGACATTTGTCAATTTTTTGTCCTTCCACGAAATACAGAGGATGTGGCATAGACACCATAGATGGAAGGTACTGAGCCTTCTTGTTTGCTTAGCAAATGTCTTCTATATCTCGCTGCCATATAGATGTGTGCTGGTGACGCATGCGTTATATACTGAAGCTTTGGTCTTCATTGTCAGTTTGGAGTTTCCCGAACACGCATTGTGAGGGGGTCAAAGGTGGCTGCAGCTTTTTCAATGCGGCTGTCAATTTTTACTTCTAGATAGAGTTTATCGTTGATGGTAAACCCCAGGTGTGTGAAATGGTGCACCACTGCCAATAAATATTTATCGACAGTGATAACTATCTACATGCACATCCTGCCCCAGAACTTTTTTTTCTTTAGACGTATTGTAAGGCCAAAGTCCTTGCATGCTTGGGGAAGCATTTCATCAGGCACTGAAACTCCTGTTGACTTTGAGTGACGACTGAAGCGTCATCAGCGAAAAACAAGTCTTTTATAGTGATCCTTCTGATTTTTGTTTTTGCCTTGAGCCTTGCGAATGTAACAGTCGGCCATTGACCTAGTGTGATCGCAAATGCCTTCAGCTGCATGTCTGAATGCATGTTTTAAGAGCAAAACAAATAAGATCCTGAAGAGTCTCGGAGCCAGATCGCAGCCTTTTTTAACGCCACTGCGTGTTTTATGTGCTTTCTGCATTTCTGCATATTGGACTGTTCCCTTCACGTCTTCATGGAATGACTATCATTTTCAGCAATTTAGTGAAGCAGCCTATTGTCAAGAGGATTTGTAAAAGTTCATCCCTGCTAACCAGGTCTGTGGCGGTATTGCCTACCCTGCTTTGTAGTAGTGGTCCAGTGGCCAAAACTTAAGAGTATGTAATATGGGCTTCAAAGGTATCAACCTTCGCACAAGATTACTCCTGGCAGAGATGTAGACAGAAGGGTAATGACACTTCTATTACAAAGATATTACAAGATATTCAGATAAATGAAAACAATGCTGCTTTGGCTGAGCACGTTAATTCTAGAATCTGTATACCACTTTTGTAAAGGAACTAAGCACATTAATTTCAGCTCGTTCAAGCCCCCACCCATGATTTACTCAGTGCAATTGTTATTATTCTGGTATAGCTCTGTTTAGAGTGTGTGTAGTAATTTGACTGAGACAAACATGCATTAACTTTAAAATGATTAAATCGAAGTTAAATTTGTAACATTACAAATAACAAAATTTAATAATCACTTTGGGTTTTAACAGTTTGAAAATAAATTGAATAGCTAAGAAGAAAAGTTTCATCGTTGATTTATAGTACAGATGATGGGGGAAAAGTTCACTTTGGCATCGAATATTTTTCATTTAGCTGCAAATAATAGTTTCTGCTCCCGCTGATGGGTTCTGTGTACACTGCTCTCACTCATCACTGGTAAAGATTAAAGGCGCCGCACTTTCCTACAACGTCAAGGAGTAACGGCCAAGCTGGTCCTGTGTCTGTCTATAAGACCCCCGTAAGATGGCGTCTCGCACAACGTCAGTCCACTTCTATCTTCACATTGGTTCCAGAGATAGTACGTTTTCTGCTGGTATCACCAATAACTATGATAAAGAATAGAAACAAAAAACGCTCTTCTGAATATTGCGTTTCCAGACACATACTTATGTGCCCTCCTCTTCTATTCTACGATCCCATTTATCTCAGAATTTACCAACGACGAGAATTAAATTTAATCCCTCGCGATAAAACTTTCTTTACATTTAAATAGAATAGCTTCAGCTGTACATTACATTTAAATGAAAAGGTTATTAGCTCAGATAGAATCATTTTACATTTACATTTCCACTGATTGAAAAGTGTTCACATTATAAATTGAATCTGTTTTCATTTATGTTTTCTTTCATCTTTCCTTCCCTGCTCCGTATGGAACTTGAGACTACTTTCTGCTTTTAGTTCTAATTAAGAAACTAGCAGTAAAGCAATCACCAGCCCATGCAGTAGTGATTTGTGAATCATCATTCTATACGCTGAGGTTGCCAGCCTCAAATGACTTGGACATCCACTAGCGATTTTTACATATTAAAACTCACATGGCAATATACAAATATGTTAGTTCACATGTTAGTATTGAAATATAGAATGTAAAATGACAACTTACGCCAATCCTGGCTCTCATTTTTTTTGCTCAGATGAATAAAAGAGACTTGAATCGGCCTCTTACACGCGTCTGGGGTGTCGTTAATTTAATACGTTCCCTCTCTGGCTTCATGTGTGGTCCTTCAGTTTCCTCAGTCCCGGTTTCCTTATTTAATATGAAAGAGATTTATTGGGCTATGAATGTCCGTCCAAAATTCTCCAATAAAAGGTATGTTAAGAAGGAATTCTGAATTCCAGGCTGCACTCTAGCAATGTCTGGTATATTGGTAAGCTATCTTCACAGTGGAATAACACTGAAACGTGTCAAGTTAAATTCCCGGTCTCCCATGCATCTGTTTGTTATGGAGTTAAATAAATGACCCAATCATTTTCAAACAGGCGGGTGAGGGTGTTGTACTTTCAAAATATTCCACGTGAAATAAGTTGCGTAAAGCAAAAGGTCACGTATTACCATAAATGGCAATAAGATATACGGCGCTTTGCGTACAGACTCACGAACATGACGTTAACCTCACATGACAACGTGTTCCAAAGGTAGCAATTCATTACTTTATCAGAAATTATTCTCTTATCTGTGTCTGTCCATCAGTTGTCTCTCCGTATTCTAAGAGTTGGTGATGCGCGCACCAGTCTTATCGGTGATTATGAAGATAGCGCTGGGTGATGTGCGTGTTAATCTGCAACGGCCAAGCTTGGTAGAAGGGAATTTTAATAACCTGCCTCTCAATATTATCTCTACCTCTCCTTGCAAATGTGAGGTGTTTATTATCCGCAAGGAGTGTCAGATAACAGACAAGACACAATGTACTGAAAGTAGTGACAGAATACTTGAAAATATAAAGTATCTGCTATATAGTATAGAAAGAAAGAAAGTGCGACAATTGAAAGCACGCAATAAAGCCAGTACCACAAATGCACCGATTATGCCGGAATGAAACAGAGATCGAGAAGTGCGCCTCATTATGTCACAAGGTCAAATACAAGTCCCCCTTCAGCCTCCCCCCCCCTTTTTCCCATAGGGCATTGGCCTTCGACAAAGTTATGTGAAGTCTCCCGTCCAGTGCCATCAGCCCTAGCTCTTTCCATATCTTATTTTTCCCCTTCATGTCCATCTCAAGTTCTCTGCAAAAAAAAAAAAAATGGGGGGGGGGGAGTTTTCTCGCAATTTTTCTAAATAATTTTTTTTTAAATGCATCAGGCCACGTGATCAGTTTTTAACCAATGCTAAAAGAGTTATTTGTAAACATATATGTCCAAAAAGGGCGGCGTAGCTAAACGTTTACAACAGCCAAAACACTCCAAGGGAAGTAACTAATCAGCGTTGCCACTCCTATGTCAATTCACTTAGATCTAGGTTTTGTGGTTCCCATATAGGTGTTATTTTCCTTCATCAGTTGAAGAACGCCACCTAAATTTTGACCAAAGTAGCCAAAAAATCGCCCGCAATAGCCCAAGTCGCTGATAACTAGGTTTTTTTTTTCAAAATTGAGAGTGGCAACGCTGTAACAAATAATCATTTCTGTGGCCGACAAAACAAAGAAAGAAAGCACAGTGGGCCATGTTCTTCGATGTCATCCTAGTAAGTCGCCAACGTCATTAGGGTTATGATTACAGTTAAGGGTTAAGATTGGATATCTCTTAAACCACATCAAAGGTTGAAATGAACAATAGTATTATAGTGCGTTTCAAAAAGGTCGGTCGACGATTGACTTCACATATCTCCATATTCCTTGCACTGATAAACATCGTTTTTTTTTTTGCATGTAGTCTTATTTTTTTCAATGTCCCAAAGGTTTTATAAAATTAAATGTTGCAGGTAGTGTGCTTTTCTTGCAACGGCTAATTCTTTTGATCTTTTTTAATGACGTAATTATTTTGTCCTGGAAGAAAATAATTTACCGTAAATGAAGGAAGTTGCGTATTTTCGGCATTCGTTGTAAATGTTACTTTTTATACTAAAAAGTGAATGGTTGCATGAAGAGGTGAAAGTACTGTGTATGTTAAAAATAGTAGTGAAATCGCGGAGATAAAAAGGAAATGAATTGGTTTACATATATATACACATAGATGGAGGAGAAAACATATAAAACATATAATGTATTTACACACTTATTCCGAGTCAGACGCGTCTAACATATTGATGACTATTCTCGGCTGAACGAACGCCAGTCCTTCTTTTTTCCAATAGTCATTTTCCTCTTTTAAGACATGGTCTTCACATTTACACCAATAATCTTTGTCTATCTGCGAGAGGGCGGCATTTGTTAGTTCTTTCATATTGCATAGTTTGAAAATTTTATTTTCAGCTGCCACCTGTCCTTTAACTTTTGCCCAAACGAGTTCAATTGGGTTTAAATGTGAATGATAAGGTGGCAGTCTCAAACACGTATGACCATGATGTTGAATCAACTTGTCTATATGGAAGATCTTGGTCTTTTGTGATTTCTTAACAAGGGACAGTAATTCAGGTTTCAGAAACATCTCGTTAAATGGAATGTCTTCTTTTTTGAGCCAAATCTTTATAGCATCTTTTGTACTCGAAGATGTCCGGATTTTGTCGCTGTGGTATGATGCGTTGTCCATTATCAGACAGGATGGTCTGTCTAGGGACGGAAGAAGAGTATTTTCAATCCACTCTTTAAATATGTTACCGTTCGTCTCGGTATGATAGTCCCGGTTGTCCGTATAATTGGAAGTGAAAATAAGTTCAGCATTTTTCACTAGCCCATTAGCCTATGTCTGCTGCCTGCATGTGCCATTATCAGACGTTGTCCTTTTCCTCTGGGTACACATCTTTTAATCGTTCCTTCTAACTGCCATTCATTTTCCCTTGTGTGGTGAGCATTGATCCAAGTTTCATCCACATACACAATATCATAATCTTGATTACGCATTTCACGTACTTCACGTAAATATTTACTTCTCATAGATACTAAGTGCGGCTTCTCGCAGATGACGTTTCTTCCATTAGCGTACTTCCTAAACGTAAAGCCAATGCTTCTAACAGTTCTCCATAATGTTGATTTCGACACATCAATGTCATTGTGTGTTCTCAGCCGAATTTTCAGTTTTCTTAGTGTCACAGTTTCTTTGGAATTAAACATTCTACAAATCTCTCTTCTAATCACATCCCTGTCAAAACTATCTACAACTTTCTTTCTTCCTTGCGTCCTGGCATTGATTGAACTGAGAATTCCATTAGATTTGAGTAATTGATAAAATGAGCGTTTACTTAAACCCAAAGCGTGAATAGTTCTCTTTTCAGGATTTGAGAGACTCCGATACAGTTTACCACGCTTAGCTTCTCTGCAGAAATATTTATACATCTTCACTGCCATTGTATGCATTGTAAGGAACGTGACTTTCATACCCATTGTATTACAGACCTAGAATACCGCAAGATACGCCTATGCACGGTAATACACAATCAGTAGAACGGTAACTGAACACACCGGAAGGATCAATGTAAGGTGAAAAACAGTGCGGTAGTGAGCTGATACACCGGGAAAATCATTTGAAATGCGTTCAAGATGTTAAATCGAAATAGTTCACAAATATGAAGGGGTAAGCCCTCTCAATACATGGTTGGACTAGGAGGTTGTCGATTTTGTATACTTTAAATAAAGAAAATGTAAAACCATAAGTTTGTTAACGAGGGAAAAAATGTCCCCCTTGGGACATAGCGATCATTAGGTCATATGCAAAGTTGCAACAATTACGATTAAGTGGTTGCAGAGATAATGAATATTAAAACAGCGACAAAACATTGTGAAACGCACTATAGTATGCCGTCAGTTTGATACGACCTGAAGAGGAGGAGCTACATTGAAATGATATTTTCTTTATTAATCACAGGTTTTCAACAAAAAGACATAAACTTAACCTACATCAATCATAGATACTCATAGTGAAGATTTTGATGGTATTTCATATTCAGTTGTCATGGAAACGGCAGCCATATAGGATTATATTGTTCTATTTCAATTTCCTACGGCTTTGTTTTTAGTAATCTATCATTACCAAATTTAAACAGAATGTTTTTCAATATATTTTACAACTTTTGTCAGATTGGATGTTTGAGACCATAAGTAGATTTTGAGATACAGAATTTTAAAGTTTGAATCTAAACATAATCACCATTTTTTTTCAAAATTGTACAACATTATTTGCAATAAATCAAAATTGTGATAAGATATCCTAAATGGGATCTTGGTTCTTGGTTGGTGATGGCGTTCGACAGAAAATTCGAAGAATTTTCCTCAAGCAGGATGTGTGGAAGGAGGACAGTATGAGCATTTCTGTTTCTGTTACTCTCCGGCATTCTGCCCCATTCCGAAATTACGCAGCTCTCGTATATTTGAAATTGAATGTTTGTTCTGTATTTGGGAATTATTATCTAATGACAGCATTATACTTTGGTCTGCGGTTTTCTTCTTTGAATTGTGTTTATTTATTATAAATTTTTTTTTTGGTCTCTTTTTTTTCCACACATTTTTATACAGATAAAAAAAAAAAAACAAGATCCGTTTTCTCCGTCGGAATAACGCAAGAAATGTTTTTTTTTTTCAATTTTCCGGAAGGTGGTGGGGAGGGGGAGAAAAGATAGATGAAGCTAAAATTAACTAAAACTTGACGTTCAAGTATTTAGCTACCATTTTATTGTTAATTAATAATCATTTGTCAATGACACTTGTAGACCTACCTCTCAGTTGGTTCTCTGCCTGACCATGGCAACGATAACTAAAACTGACGCAAGCAGACGGTCAGGGCAACCAGTATCCACGTGATGACGCTGTCATATAACAACAAAAATATATATTTTCTATAAATTTCTGAAGCAACAACAACGACAAAACACATTTTGAGATGTTGATGTTAGAGAAACATGAAAGTTATGACTGGTTGTGTTGACAGTTTAATGAAAAACGATAATGGAGCCAGTTTTACTATTGACTATGTTCCCCCCACACACCATGGCACCTGAAGAAGAAGATGAGGAAGAGGGATTAAATAAAGTGTGAAAGGGCGCTAGGTGTGGTGGCGGTGAACTTACGTCGATGTGGCTACCTCACACCCAAGACCCATGCACTAAGAAAATTTATTAAGGATCGTTTGACAGGGGTTGCAATTATTGGTTGCTTGCAACCCTCTCAGCAGCAGATTTAGCAATTCAAGCAACACAAGGCCTTATGCAGATCAACATTTAATACTACCGAACAAAACTAAACAAACAAAACACCCAGTCAGTGTTCATAGACTTTCTGAAAGAAACAATATATAAAACAATGTCTAAGTGAACATCAATAGCATACATAATAACACTTACCATACGGCAAACATGCGTCCATCTGATACCCTCAACTATCTCACACACTCATGCGTGTCGTCCAATGCGACTAGTATGGTGTTGTGCATGAGGCTGGGAATCTCACAGTCTAACATAGGGTGCTACCGAAACCACTACTGCAAGAGCACACACTCAACTATCACAAACACACACACACTCATGCATGTCGCCCAATGAGACTAGTATGGTGTTGTGCATGAGGCTGACAACCTCACCGTGTAACATAGGTTGCTACCGAAACCACTACTGCAAGAGCATCTGAATGCTTCATGCGGAGGCAAACCACACTGGTGACCCCACGCTCCCTCAGGAGCGAAGAGAAATATATATATATCTCCAAGTGAGCCCACGTGCTCTCACAAACCATGGTTCACATAACAATAATTAAATAATCATGAAATATGCATAACATAGAATTAACCAATGGAGCTTTTACACAGTATAAAAGACTAGGAAACTAAGAAAGTTAACACCAACTAGCTAGCCGATCCTATTATTACTTAAATCACATAATCAGTCTAACATTACTGAAAAAGCACAGGACTTTATCCTAGTAAGCTGTAACATAATATATTGCAGCACTCGCCACGCTAAAATAAACTATTTCGGCATCCGCACTGTAATTAATAAATATAACATCCAAATCGCGCCACAATTAAATATTATTCAAACCAACTACGCGTCGGATTTACATAAGCTCATGGAAGGTTTCCTGGATCCCAAACAATATGGAAATACTTAACCATTAAATTTCATTTACACAAATGTAATAACTGAATATGCCAGTTCCAGTACCGGCCACGTGTTATATTTCCTGAACATGGACCCACGCCATGTTCGAATAAATTTAGATCCAACATCAAACCGCACGCGAAATACAACACCACAGAATTAAATATATACTTATTTAAAGTACTACGGCACAAAGATGGTAAACCTAATATCCTTTCTAACACTATCAAGACTTTAGAATGTTAGAGAATAATATATTTACTTACAAGTCCTAAGCATGTTCTTGCATTAAACTAGACTTCAGTATTTCTCAATAGCTTGTCCTCTCTCGGCGACAGGCGACCAGAATGAATAAAGAATTGTCAACTGACGCGCTAGCCTGGACACTTCTCTTCTCTGATTGGCTGCTATACGTAAGCAGCTATACTGATATTTTTAGGTGTAAACCAAGATGGCTGCCACATAACGACACAATGGCGGTGGACAACATGGGAGATGAATATGGCACTGTCACATATTCCCTGCCTGATTTTGTTGTCGTCCTGACAACTGCACTAAGCTAGGCGCTTCAGGTAGGCCTAGTGTCGTATCTGCCAAATCTGGAGAATCCTCTTTGTCTTCACTTCGTCTCAGTTCGTTGCTAGTGACTCTAATGCTCGGACTCACTCTGTCTGTTCGTTGGATGATATATGGACCCACTGTAATTGTGGGAGCACGAACAACAACGTACTCCTCTTCTGACCACATATCACGAATCTTGGATCTCTCAGCGTTGTGCATTCTCTTCTTCACCAATTCTCCGACCTGTAGTGGAGTAGAACACGACACCTTGTCACATCTCTCTTTCCGAACTGCTGCAAAATTCTGCAACGGTGCCTCTGCTCTTACGTGCACCCCTCTTAGCCTGGAAACGTGTCCTTCAACGTGTTTTAGACGAGTCTCCTCCTCTAAATATCGATCACTATTCTTGATGCCCTTAGGGTGACAGTTGCCACGGCCATCTCTTGGCTTGCACTGTGACGGCAATCTAGATGTGTTGGTACGCCTAGAGAGAGCGCTCTTTGACGGACAAACCGATATCAAATGGCCTGGGGACTTACATTAAAAACATCGCTTAGGAAGCGGGACCTGGGGACACTTGGCTGCCATGTGGTTTGAAAAATCTCCACAGTTGAAGCATCTTATTTTCCTAGGCTTCCTCTGTGCCCTGGGTCGCCTCCTGCTACCCTTACATTCCTGGCTGCCTTTGACTTTCTTCCCTGCAATAAGCACCTCACACTCCGGTCGACCACCAACCGTCTTTATCTTTGAGTCATTCTGCTCCCCTTCTGCAACCTGACTCCCAGCCGCAGAGGGGTCTAGTTTAATGTCTGTGGACATTGATTCTGTACGTGGCCTAGTTCTCTGCATCTAAAACAACGAACTGTCCTGGTACGTCTCCCCTGCTCCTGAGTCATCGCATCAATTTTACTCTAATTGAGCCACCTGTGCTCTCAGCCGCTTTACTTCTGCGTTTAATGCATGCGTATCTGACACAGTCTCTGTTCTTGCCACTTCATCACTGGCAACACCAGCCCCCAAAGCTGCTTCGACACTGGCAACACCAGCCCCAGAAGTGGGTTCAGTCTCTAAAAACCGTAGGGCATATTCTCTCACCGACGTGAACGATGCTGTAGGCTCTTTGATGATCATTTCCTTTGCAAACTTTCTTAGTGTGACAGCGCCATCTTGAGATCTGTCGTTCTCGGCGCTGGCCCCATCTGGGCAGTCATATTGTCTCTGTGGTTTAGTGCCTTTTCACCCCATTATCTTCGAGAAGAAGATTTGTTGCAAGGCCATAATAAAGCCTACATATTAGTTGTGTTTTTGCTCTAGAAATAGTTGTGTAAATTTGTGTTTTCATGCATTCTGGAGAAATAATTGCGTGTGTTATCTGTGTGGCGCAGATTAATGCGCGTAAGCGCGCAGTAAGTTGAGTGGTTAGGCCAGGGCTTATAAAAGGGGTAGCAAGCTGGGAAACTGGTCTATGTTTGAGAGAGCCGCTCAGTGAGAACAGACGAAGAAGACACACAGAGCCAAGCTGTAAATGCCTTGAGCACGTGAGTTAATTTAAATTAGCATTAGTTTTCTAGGATTCTGAAATTATATCGATGTGGCTATTTTAATGTTTAATGAGATAAATAGATAGATAGATAGATAGATGTGAAAGTTTAAGAGCGATTATTTCATTCTTCAGAAAGGCAGACATAGTGTGAGGTTATTTCACTGGAAATTTAGATAAGATTAACGATCGCAAGATAGCAGCCTCGTGGTGATAAAAGGCGGCGATAGCGAGTCTGAGTAAACACGCTCCGCGTGGTAAACCTATCATATGTTACGCCAAGTGACACGCTGTGTATTTAGTTCCAGTTTTTGGTTAAAGCCAAGAATATTATTCTTTAATGTAAGAGTAATTTTATTTTATCCTTTAATGTAAAAGTATTGAGCGTATTTCACGATGATTGATTATCCTACTGTTTATCTTTAGTGGTTACTTAGAAGGGAGAATAGTCATTTAGATTTCTGGTGCGTAAGGCAAGTTGAGACAGGTGTTTCTCTGTTTGCTCCTGGGGAAGCATGGAAACACCAATGCGGCTGGTGTCCACCACAAGTCAACAGAAGCATTTTTATGCTCATTTAGATTTCTGGTGCGTAAGGCAAGTTGAGACAGGTGTTTCTCTGTTTGCTCCTGGGGGAGCATGGAAACACCAATGTGGCTGGTGTCCACCACAAGTCAACAGAAGCATTTTTTATGCTATTACAGTGGTTGTTTCTGTAATAATGTGTTTCATGTGATGAGTTCCCAATCTCGTCAGGGGTCATATACGACACGCTTGTGGCCAGGCGCACCAGTCGTCACTTACGACATGTTCAGAGTGCGGGAACGAGTATTGATGGGGGTCGGTTGAGAGGTAGTAGTTAATTCTCATTATTGAGATTATTTGTTGTACATGTATTGAAGAATATTATTTTATGTCCAGTTGATTATTATTGTTATGTGAACAATGGTTTGTGAGAGCACGTGGGCGTACTTGGAGATGTATATTTCTCTTCTCCGCTCCTGAGGGAGCATGGGGCCACCAGTGTGGTTTGCCTCCGCATGAAGCATTCAGATGCTCTTGCAGTAGTGGTTTCGGTAGCAACCTATGTTACCCGGTGCGATTGCCAGCCTCATGCACAACACCATACTAGTCGCATTGGACGACACGCATGAGTGTGTGAGATAGTTGAGGATATCAGGTGGGCGCATGTTTTCTGTATGGTAAGTGTTATTATCCATGCTATTGATGTTCACTTAGACATTGTTTTATTTATTGTTTTTCAGACAGCCTATGAACACTGACTGGGTGTTTGTTGGATTGTTTGTTTGATTGTTTGTTTGATTGTTTGTTTGGTGTTCGGTTCTGTTCGGTAGAATTAAATGTTGATCTGCATAAGGCTTTGGGTTGCTTGAATTGTTAAGTCTGCTGCTGAGAGGGTTGCAAGCAACCAATAATTGCAACCCCAGTCAAACGATCCTTTATAAATTTTCTTGGTGCACGGGTCTTGGGTGTGAGGTACATCTAGCCCCTGTCACAAGTGGCGTCGTTGGCAGGATTGACAGACAGCACGCAGTGAAGCAACTCTTCAGCAATCAGAGCAGCAACAGCCGAAACAGTAGAAAACCCAGTTCAGTGCAAGGCGAGGGACGTGATCATCCAGTTTGTCAAGATTTCTAGTCAACTCTACTAGCAACAAGATGGCGGCACGCAACACACGTGCTGCTAGTAGAACTGATAACGAAGATGTGGCTGAGGTGGATGACCCTGTAGTAGGGCTGGATTGTCAACTAGAACGAGTACAGTACATAGTGGTACCTACTCACAAGAGGGTGCGGTGCTTTGGGGAGCGCACGGGTCCTACGGCTCAGGAATATGTCAGAGAGGTGAGAGCTGCCTGGAGAGTAGGGATGATGAGTAAAGAGGACCAGGCAGATGTTATCCTTGACAGTGTGACCCCAAGTGTCCGCAGGGAGCTGAGGATTCAGGCTGATGATGATGACCCAGAATTGATGCTACATTCCATTCTTAGGGTGTATGGGGAGCGTCGGAGCATCCCAGAAGTAATGGCCGCGTTTTACTCTACCCGGCAAGGTGCAAGGGAGTCTCTTTGGGAATTCTCCCATCGCATTCACGAGGTGTTTGAAAGTGTTGTAAGGGCACAAAAGCAGAGCAACGTCACTCCTTTGGCGCCATCCTTTCTTCGTGACCAGTTTGCTGCTTGTCTGAGAGATGACCTACTAAGAAAGCTTGCAAAGGAAATAAACATCGAGGAGCCGACAGCATCGTTCACGTCGGTGAGGGACTATGCCCTACGGTTTTTGGAGACTGAACCCACTTCTGGGGCTGGTGTTGCCAGTGTCGAAGCAGCTTTGGGGGCTTGTGTTGCCAGTGTTGAAGTGGCAAGAACAGAGAATCTGTCAGATACGCATGCATTAAACGCAGAAGTAGAGCGGCTGAGAGCACAGGTGGCTCAATTAGAGGCTAAAATTGATGCGATGTCTCATGAGCAGGGGAGACGTACCAGGACAGTTCGTTGTTTTAGATGCAGAGAACTAGGCCACGTACAGAATCGATGTCCACAAGGCGTTAAACTAGACCCCTCTGCAGCTTTGAGTCAGGTTGCAGAAGGGGAGCAGAATGACTCAAAGATAAAGATGGTTGGTGGTCGACCGGAGTGTGAGGCGCTTATTGCAGGGAAGAAAGTCAAAGGCGGCAAGGGATGTAAGGGTAGCAGGAAGCGACCCAGGGCGCCTAGGGAAATAAGATGCTTGTACTGTGGAGACCTCTCAAACCACATGGCAGCCAAGTGTCCCCAGGGCCCGCTTCCTAAGCGATGTTTCCATTGTAAGTCCCCGGACCATTTGATATCGGTTTGTCCATCAAAGAGCGCCCTCTCTAGGCGTACCAACACATCTAGATTGCCGTCACAGTGCAAGCCAAGAGATGGCCGTGGCAACTGTCACCATAAGGGCGCCAGGAAAAATGGTCGACATTTAGAGGAGGAGACTCATCTAAAACTCGTTGAAGGACACGTATCCAGGCTACGAGGGGCGCACGTAAGAGCAGAGCCACCGTTGCAGAGTTTTGCAGCAGTCCGGAAAGAGAGATGTGACAAGCTGTCGTGTTCTACTCCACTACAGGTCGGGGAATTGGTGAAGAAGAGAATGCACAACGCTGAGAGATCCGAGATTCGTGATATGTGGTCAGAAGACGAGTACGTTGTAGTTCGTGCTCCCACAATGACAGGGGGTCCATATATCATCCAACGAACAGACAGAGCGAGTCCGGGCATTAGAGTCACCGGCAACGACCTGAGACGAAGTGAAGGAAAAGGTGATCCTCCAGATTTGGGGAATATGACTGAGGTGCCTGATTTAGTGTAGTTGTCGGGACGACAACAAAATCAGGCGGGGAATATGTGACAGCGCCATCTTGAGATCTGTCGTTCTCGGCGCTGGCCCCATCTGGGCAGTCATATTGTCTCTGTGGTTTAGTGCCTTTTCACCCCATTATCTTCGAGAAGAAGATTTGTTGCAAGGCCATAATAAAGCCTACATATTAGTTGTGTTTTTGCTCTAGAAATAGTTGTGTAAATTTGTGTTTTCATGCATTCTGGAGCAATAATCGCGTGTGTTATCTGTGTGGCGCAGATTAATGCACGTAAGCGCGCAGTAAGTTGAGTGGTTAGGCCAGGGCTTATAAAAGGGGTAGCAAGCGGCGAAACTGGTCTATGTTTGAGAGAGCCGCCCAGTGAGAACAGATGAAGAAGACACACAGAGCCAAGCTGTAAATGCCTTGAGCACGTGAGTTAATTTAAATTAGCATTAGTTTTCTAGGATTCTGAAATTATATCGATGTGGCTATTTTAATGTTTAATGAGATAAATAGATAGATAGATAGATAGATGTGAAAGTTTAAGAGCGATTATTTCATTCTTCAGAAAGGCAGACATAGTGTGCGGTTATTTCACTGGAAATTTAGATAAGATTAACGATCGCAAGATAGCAGCCTCGTGGTGATAAAAGGCGGCGATAGCGAGTCTGAGTAAACACGCTCAGCGTGGTAAACCTATCA
This sequence comes from Oreohelix idahoensis, assembly GCA_024509875.1. Classification (NCBI taxonomy): domain Eukaryota; kingdom Metazoa; phylum Mollusca; class Gastropoda; order Stylommatophora; family Oreohelicidae; genus Oreohelix; species Oreohelix idahoensis. The sequence continues at coordinate 174,309 of JAMPIV010022296.1, forward strand.
TATGTTACGCCAAGTGACACGCTGTGTATTTAGTTCCAGTTTTTGGTTAAAGCCAAGAATATTATTCTTTAATGTAAGAGTAATTTTATTTTATCCTTTAATGTAAAAGTATTGAGCGTATTTCACGATGATTGATTATCCTACTGTTTATCTTTAGTGGTTACTTAGAAGGGAGAATAGTCATTTAGATTTCTGGTGCGTAAGGCAAGTTGATACAGGTGTTTCTCTGTTTGCTCTTGGGGGAGCATGGAAACACCAATGCGGCTGGTGTCCACCACAAGTCAACAGAAGCATTTTTATGCTCATTTAGATTTCTGGTGCGTAAGGCAAGTTGAGACAGGTGTTTCTCTGTTTGCTCCTGGGGGAGCATGGAAACACCAATGTGGCTGGTGTCCACCACAAGTCAACAGAAGCATTTTTATGCTATTACAGTGGTTGTTTCTTTAATAATGTGTTTCATGTGATGAGTTCCCAATCTCGTCAGAGGTCATATACGACACGCTTGTGGCCAGGCGCACCAGTCGTCACTTACAACATGTTCAGAGTGCGGGAACGAGTATTGATGGGGGTCGGTTGAGAGGTAGTAGTTAATTCTCATTATTGAGATTATTTGTTGTACATGTATTGAAGAATATTATTTTATGTCCAGTTGATTATTATTGTTATGTGAACAATGGTTTGTGAGAGCACGTGGGCGTACTTGGAGATGTATATTTCTCTTCTCCGCTCCTGAGGGAGCATGGGGCCACCAGTGTGGTTTGCCTCCGCATGAAGCATTCAGATGCTCTTGCAGTAGTGGTTTCGGTAGCAACCTATGTTACCCGGTGCGATTGCCAGCCTCATGCACAACACCATACTAGTCGCATTGGACGACACGCATGAGTGTGTGAGATAGTTGAGGATATCAGGTGGGCGCATGTTTTCTGTATGGTAAGTGTTATTATCCATGCTATTGATGTTCACTTAGACATTGTTTTATTTATTGTTTTTCAGACAGCCTATGAACACTGACTGGGGGTTTGTTTGATTGTTTGTTTGATTGTTTGTTTGATTGTTTGTTTGGTGTTCGGTTCTGTTCGGTAGAATTAAATGTTGATCTGCATAAGGCTTTGGGTTGCTTGAATTGTTAAGTCTGCTGCTGAGAGGGTTGCAAGCAACCAATAATTGCAACCCCTGTCAAACGATCCTTTATAAATTTTCTTGGTGCACGGGTCTTGGGTGTGAGGTACATCTAGCCCCTGTCACATTAGTAGATCATCTCTCAGGCAAGCAACAAACTGGTCACGAAGAAAGGATGACTCCAAAGGAGTGACGTTATGTTGCTTGTGTGCCCTTACCACACTTTCGAACACCTCGTGGATGCGATGGGAGAATTCTCAAAGAGACTCCCTTGCACTTTGCCGGGTAGAGTAAAACGTGGCCATTAGCTCTGGAATGCTTCGACGCTCCCCATACACCCTAAGAATGGAATGTAGCATTGCTTCTGGGTCATCGTCATTAGCCTGAATCCTCAGCTCCCTGCGAACACTTGGGGTCACACTGTCAAGAATAACATCTGCCCGGTCCTCTTTACTCATCATCCCTACTCTCCAGGCAGCTCTCACCTCTCTGACATATTCCTCGGCCATAGGACCTGTGCACTCCCCAAAGCACCGCACTTTCTTGTGAGTAGGTACCACGATATACTGTACTCGTTCTGGTTGACGATCCAGCCCCACTACAGGGTCATCCACCACAGCCACATCTTCGTTATCCAATCTACTAGCAGCACGTGTGCTGAGTGCCACCATCTTGTTGCTAGTAGAGTTGACTAGAAATATTGACAAACTGGATGATCCCGTCCCTCGCACTGCACTGAACTGGGTTTTCTACTGTTTCGGATGTTGCTACTCTGATTGCTGAAGAGTTGCTTCACCGACTGCTGTCTGTCAATCCTGCCAACGACGCCACTTGTGACAGGGCGCTAAGTGTGGTGGCGGTGAATTAAGTCGATGTGGCTACCTCACACCCAAGACCCATGCACTAAGAAAATTTATTAAGGATCATTTGATAGGGGTTGCAATTATTGGTTGCTTGCAACCCTCTCAGCAGCAGACTTAGCAATTCAAGCAACACAAAGCCTTATGCAGATCAACATTTAATACTACCGAACAAAACCAAACAAACAAAACACCCAGTCAGTGTTCATAGACTTTCTGAAAGAAACCATATACAAAACAATGTCTTCTGGTTGTCAGCACACAGCTATTAAATTCCCTAACAGTCCCTGCCCACAGTTTATCAAGAGCTCTTTCCCTCTCAGCTACTCTTCCGGAGTGCACTCTCACAATTAGTCCTACTCCGTCGGCACGCATGCGCTTTTACTCCACTGGGATCACAGCTTGTTGATGGCTAGCCATCTGAGAAATGATAACTCTCTCTTCTCAAGGGTTTCTGCTGTCAAAATCCGTGAAATAATCGCCCTGCTGTAAATTACTCTCGCAGAGAGCTATCAGGATCAGGACTAGGCCCTATCATTGGTCCAGTGCTGTAAATCGAGGATCTCATAAGGTGCAAAGAATGCGCTCAAGATTTAAATATATGATGGGGAATTAAGTCCACGATTAGCGTTGGCCCTCGACTAATGTGGCGGAGCGATATATATATATATGTATGATTTAGCTCTCTAACTTTTATGTCGTCAAGCACGGCCACTCCACTTACTTTAGTGGTGGCGTTAACAATTTCTTTCCCAGCAGGGGAAATTATCCGACTGAACCCGTCTTGGGGAATCGGACTGATAATAACTGCCGTACGTTGGGATTACCCCGCTGTAAAGGGGTAGCTGGTTTATCCGGCCTTTATAGGATGGCAGGAAGGAAATTCCAGACTAATGGCTCAGAAATCTGTCGGAGAGAACCGGGTATTGTTGTAATGAAAACATAGTCAAAAATCGCTGATCATCTCGCCAAAATAAATCATTAAAGGTTACTACATGGCAAAAGAAACAATTGTCTAACCAAGTACAAAATAAATATTTACAATCCTTCCCGCCCCTGCGCTGGCCTGTGTTGACCTGATTTTGCAGTTTATCTTTCTCTCCCCTGCTAACCGACCGCTCAGCGAACAAACAAGTAAGTAAGTGCTGGGCTGGCTTACGGCTAAACTTGCAACATTGCATAATAAATTTTCCCCTGACTGGCGTCGGGGCGGGGAGTGGGGTTTGGTAGGTAAACGTTCTTGCCTCATGTACTTGGTAGGGGACTGACTTTACTTCCTATCAGGTATGCAAACAAAATAGCAAGGCCCGTTCCATGTTATTTCACTGGGGCGATGCTAAATCCAATCCTATATACACGCATTTCAACTGACACAACGCATAAGGCTACTCTTGGTAACCCGCTAAATGTATTACACATATCCATATAGTACAGAGTTAATCAATTAAATTTAAATTATATGTTATAAAACAATTATACAGACTCGCCACGAAGGCCAGAAAAACTGTATCTTATGGTTACCCTCTGGGTTAAAAAAGAAGTCCCTTCACATAACGCTTAGTTACATAGTTACCCTTAGAGGGGCAAAATTGTTCTTTTAATGAAACACAACACACACATATATATATATATATATATATATATATATATATATATATATGTGTGTGTGTATATATATATATATATATATATATATATATATATATATATATATATATATATATATATATATATATATATATATATATATATATATATATATATATATATATATATATATATATATATATATATATATATATATGTGTGTGTGTGTGTATATATATCTATATATATATATATATATATATATATATATATTTTTTTTTTTTTTTTTTCTTATCCAGCGGCACTTGGGCTTTCAGCCCTTCGGCCCAATGACATGTCATTGCGAGGCTGGGGAACCTGAGGACTTTCCTTCCAACCCGGTCAGGAGCTTCGCTCCTTCCCATCCACAGAGGGTTTATCACAGGAGCCGTTCAGGCTATTCAGTCAAATTTCCGGCCGTAAACATTTCTTCAAACGCCAACGCCCGGGTTTGAACCATGAACACCTGGTCGCCAGTACAACGCCGAAGCCATTACACCAGCGCGGCTCCCATATATATATATATATATATATATATATATATATATATATATATATATATATATAGTATATATATATATATATATATATATATATATATATATATATATATATATATATGCACATTCACTCATAGGAGGGTTCTCAAAACTTTCATGAAGCATCTTAAGTTAAACAACCGTTAGGCTTTAAAAGGAAAACTCGTAATTGGCATACAAGCACAACTTCTTTTACAAGAACTAGCTATAGCTTCTAGTAATAGTTTGAGTGATGGCTGAAAGTTAATAATTTCTAGAACTCACTATACTGAACTAATCTGACTAAAGCTAGTACCCACGAATAATTTTATAACTACCAAGTACTTAAGGAGTCTTACCGAGACTGTGAAGAATTTCCAAGTCTAATAAGCTCGCAAGCTTGTACGATGGGAATTTCAGGACTGAGGCAATTTAGAGACAGGAGTAGGCTGCCTATACAGTAAGATTAGGGCACATGTGTTTAAGCGTGGGCTAACACATGCAAAGGGAATGCTGAAAAAAAGTAATTACTAACCAGAGAATTCCCTTGGAAACGCAATTTCATGAAGAATTTGCACAACAGGATAACGGCTATTATGCTGTGTGGGTCCCAGATTTTCCCTGGCATCAAAACAAAGGGAAGATTTTGTGACCGCCATCCAACAGCACAGGTGGGTCGTACGTGACACAAAGTCACTCTTACGCTCTGGTGCCATGTAACATGATGGAACTCCAGGAACAGTTTCCCATGCTTCGTGCAACAAAGAAAAAACTGCCATTATATGGCATAATAGGATCTATCCACAGACACACAAAAGGCAAGAGCTTTCCCTGGTGTCAAAGACTCTGTAACTTATTGCCGCTCACTTTCAAAACTGAGTGTCGGGCTTCTGACTCATGGTCAAAAGAGCTCTAAAGAAGGATACCGCTGTCTGCGATGAAGAGTCTGGGGCGTGTCAATTATCTCCTACCAACATTACAGAACCGGGGAGTGAACCTATCAGATTCAAGAATGACAAGTCAATTACCCCACTTTATATCTACAGAAAACGAAAAGAAGTGAAATGGGGTGTGCCAAAAAAACAGGAAGAAATAGGAGATGGTATCTCCATCCTAGTGCCCACAATTTTTTCCCATTTTGTCACATGTGTCCTCCCTCTGAAGGGCCCAAATTCATTTGGGGACTACACTTTGGGTCAGAAAGTTTGCACACGTCATTATAGCTACTCACATCCTTGCTCGTCTCTCCTCTTTTTCCCGTGTGTTCTCCTCAGATGATATGTGCCTGCTAAAAAATAAGCTCCTACATTCTCCTTACCTGGGATGTATTGGATAGTAAAAGAGTAGATACTTAATAAGAAGGTCCATCGCGTGATTTTTGCATTACAGTGTTTGTTGGCCCCAAGAATGCCGATGGGGCTTGGTCGCTTTGCACCACAAATGAGACTCCATACAGATAATCATGATGGTTGCGTACACTAGTGATTAAGGCGAGACAATCCCGTTCAATGGTGGAATAATTTCTCTCCACTGCGTTCAATTTGAGACTAGCATATGCAACTGGAAAAAGTAATACCTACTGCGTGTCATCTGCGAGTAACAAAGTCGACCCGATTCTTATCCCTCTGGCATCCACTCTTAGTACAAACGGTTTTGTTAGGTCAGGCAACCGTAATATGCTATAACTTGTCAGACGTTCCTTGAGGGTGGCGTAAGTGTCCTTACACTTGGCAGTCCAGGAAACCTTCTGTGGTTGACCTTTCTATGTGAGGTCAGTTAATGGGACCATCAGACAACTGAAGTTTTGAAAAAAACGTCTGAAAATAGGCACACAGAGAGAGGAATGATCTTGTTTCGGTCTTCGTGATCGGGCAAGTCGCGATTCTTATTTTTTCTACATTTCTCTTCAAAGGCCACACCCACCCATAGGAGATAGTGTGTCCTAGAAAGTAAGTTCAGTGTGTGAAATCCTACTAAAAGTTTACTGGGGCGGGCAGTTAGCCCCGCTTCCTTCAGCCTCCTGAGGAGCACGGCAACGGTCGCTATATGTTCCTCAACCCTGTCTGTTGCAATAAGGATGTGATCCATTAAATTATGGATGTCGGGGGCTTTGTAATGGCCCTAAAATCTTCCTCATTATCCGAGTGAAGGCACCGGGTGCGTTATGGAGCCCGAAAGGCATTAAATTGAAGGTGTAATGTCCTTCGCTAGTGCTTAAAGCTAACAAGGGCCTAATTTCCTCCTTAACCGGAATTTGGTAATAACCTTTACTCAGGTCAATCTTAGAAAATATTATAGCCTTACTTCATTAAGTAAACAGTTCGGCGGGGCTAGGTAGAGGTTCTGGCTGACATTCCGTCACCATGTTGAGCAAGCGATAGTCAATGCACAACCGTGTTTCACCATCTGGCTTCTGCATTAGTACTACGCTGGAGCTTTCGGGGGGAAATTGATTCTGAAATAATGTAGGCTTGTAACAGCTTGTTAATTTCCTCCCGTAAAGTGGTAGCTTTGGCGTACGCAACAGGATATACTTTGGTCCGTACCGTCGACTCATTCTTCAAATTCATCTCGAACTCAATGAGGTTAGTGAGCCCCGGTTTGTCAGTCAGCACTTCTGCATACTGTTCCAGTACCGATCTGGATTGCTCCATATGTACGTCCAAATTTCACTTCCTTGTAAGATTATTTATGCTGTAACGGGTATGCCATGCAACTTTCGTCATCGTCCTCTTCTTCTGTAGCTACCGATAATGCTAGGAGATATTCTTGAGAAGGAGCTCTACATATTTCTTGTGGAGATTAATATGACATATCTTCTTCCCCTTTATAGAGATCCTGTAATTCGTATTAGAGATCTTCTCGAGGACTTCAACTGGCCCTTGTCATCCAGTGCGCAGCTTGTTGTCTCCAGTGGGAAGCACAACTAGGCTTTTTCTCCCTGCTGGAGTTCTCTTTTCTTCGCCATCTTGCTATATCTCTGCGCCGGCTTTGCGCGAGCCCGGCTGAGGTTAGCTGAGGCCAAATTCCAGCCTTGCTGGAGCCTCTCTTTCAATTCTTCCACATATGTGGAGGCAAGAAAGAAACTACCGTCTCATCGGCCTTCTGATCTGTTAATGACCTGAGCAGGGCCTCAAGGAGCCTTTAATGGATTGGACGAATAATAAGGTGGCTTGCAACAAAACTATAGAAGCTTGGGGAACCTCTCTGTAGGCAATACAACAGGGCTGCCGAGAGGAAGAGGAACTTAATCCTCTGGTTGCTCTTGTCAAAGTTTGTGCAACATCATCATGAGGCTCCTGTTGAACCGCTCCACGAGGCTATTTCAGGCAGGATGATAAAAGGAAGTATGAATGTGCTGGGCCCTGAGTATCTTGAAGATTTCCTCTATTAGCAGGCTGCAAAATTTGGACCCGTTTGTATGTCAGAACCTGCTGTATAAATCCCAATCGCCTGAAGATGTGCACTAAAGCTTAAGCGACATACTTCGAGTCCGTGGAAGCTAGTGGGGTCGCCTCCGCAAACATTGTGCAAGTATTGATTAAGATCAAAATGAACTTATTCCGTCGTTTCGTTCTTAAGAGTGTACTCCTACTATGTCGACGGCAAGCCCTATCACAATAAGATGTGTGCCTGTTATGTTGACGACCACCCTATCACAATAAGAGAGTGTGCCTACTATGTCGACGGCCACCCTATCACATTAAGAGTGTTGCCTACTATATCGACGGCCACCGGTACGAATGGAGTATCAACTTTTGGCATCACCCCCAGGGGCACTTTGGGGTCCAGTGCTTGGGTGCTACACCTTTGCAATGGGCGCATGACTTCACGAATCTGATAATATCTGCTGCCCTTCCTGGCCAATAATAATGTGCAGATATTATTTGTATGGTGGCACCTTGTCCATGTGCCTACTAAAGGGGGAAGTGCATGACCCATTTCTAATATTTTTGTCCTGTACTTAGTCGGCAGTACATTCTGGTTGTGGCCCTGCTCCTCAGGATGCCTTCCTACGATAAGATAGCCCCCTGTTTTAGAAAAGAAATTCCCTTTTTGTTTGCAGATCCTTAGCTTTGGGGCAGTTCGTAAAGCAGTCCTCCAGTATGGGATCCTTTTTGTTGAGCCTCCCTCAACTCCTTGGGTAACGTGTTAGTTGCCCGTTCCAGTTCCTGTTTTTTTTTTTTCTTCCGAGCCTGATTCTCTGGTAACCACTGCCGCCATCTATTTTCTGGCTCAATGGGTTTCACCTAAGCTACACGTACCTACATCCAAGGATAACCACATAAAGGGGATCTTCCATAACTGCAGCAGACGTGTTTCACCTCATTACTTATGCCGAACTACACAGCAGAGATTATTTGCGCAAGCGTTGTGTATACTGTATTCGAGCAGAGCAGCACTCTCATCACGGGGCGGAATCGAATTAACACAATATCAGTGCGCCGAGGTAAACAAGACTGATTACCTCTTTTTTCGCACTGCGTGCTATCTCTCCATATAACTACTGCTGACTGTCACTTTAGTTCGTGCACTCTCCACAACCAATATCATTGGCATGGTTATACGTGCGCTCATTTTTTCCCACAATTCGAAGAAAACTAAGGGACGCGGGTTGAGCCGCTCATCTTTTCAACTACGAGTCCCTGATAATTGTCCCAGTGTGTAGCTGTGTGTAGCTATTTTGTGTGTAGCTTGTGTGTGCCCATTGACCAAATATATATTGCATTACACATGGAGTGTTGCGGAGTGGGTTGCCGTTGATGGGGTTTGCCAATCCGAGCGTTGCCTATGATATGTTGAAGGAGTTTTTTTCAGGGGCTTGATTTAATTGGGGTTTAGATTACACTTCTATTCACAAGTAATCTGTATTCTGTAAACATTCAAAAACCCAATCTCTATAGATAAATATAGATAAATAACAATCAAATAATTTTAACCAAACACACCAATAACTCCCATAACTTTAAACCATCA